>CM055099.1:16667122-16764967 GCA_029204225.1 Diphasiastrum complanatum
TGGTAATCGACTTCATAAATATGTTGCAATGTGCCGACATAGTCTAGGTCGTCCTAAATGACATTAGGGTCCCTTGCACTAGAACGACTCTCTTGTTGAAAGTTGGCCATTATACCACAATCATATGTACGTCACTTCTTTTCAAATCTCTCAACATGGTAATGGTGTCCATATGCCCACATGGCAGTGTATGATGTATACTAAAAAACAAAAATGTGTGTAATTAGAAATACTATTCATATATTGAGTAGTACAGAAACAAAACTTTACAAAAACAATAGTACACTAACCTTCCATCCACATCCACAAACAAATTCCCATTCTAATTTGTCAATTCTTTTTCGTTTTCGATGCTTTTAGCATCGTATAAAAAACCCATTCACGAGAGCATTTTGAAGGTAAAGGCTCCAAAGGTTCGTCGTTCTCCAACGCCCTTCTTCTTCTTTGATTGATATTTCTTCGTTTCAATGTTTTGTTTCTTTCCTTTTTGGCTTCTTCATACCTTGGAATCCACTTTTCCATTTGTCCACAATTGTATAATATGAATGTGTCAATTTTCTCTTTTAATTGAGGTGAAAGTCTCTTTTGCACACCATTTTCTTGTGGTACTTCACCCTTAACAAGTTCATCTTCTTCTTCACACCACATTTTTGGACTTGTAGGATGCAATTGTGAGATTATTTCGGTGATATAAAACAAAGATTCCTGTACAAGCCAACTTTTTGCAATGCTACCTTCTGGCCTTGCCTTTTGTCTCACAAAGCCCTTCAAAACTTTCATAAAGCGCTCAAGGTAGAACATCCATCTCGTGTGCACAGGTCCTGCAATTGATACTTCTTCGATCAAATGCACTAGAAGATGAACTTGTATATCCAAAAAAGAAGTTGGAAAATCTCTTTCCAACAAACATACCATTTTGATTATTTGGATTTTCATAAAATCCAATTCACTATTTTTTATTTCTTTTGAGGAAATCCACCTGCAAGATTGATAGTACATTAGGTTGTTTAACACATAAAAATATTGAAATAACACATATCTATACAAGGGCTTAAAAAAATATACAAACCTAATCATCGATGACAAATTATAAAGCGTATTTCATACGTCATCATTGAAGAGACCTCGAATAGAAAGTGGAAGTATGAATTGCAACATCTTATGCCAATCATGTGATTTCAATCCACTTAATTTACCATCTTTGATAAATGATTTGCATAAAGAATGTGCATAGCCTGTTAGAATTCTCATTTGTTTTATGACATGTTTAACATACGAGAGTTGCTCTTTTGTAAGAATCCACGACTCGCTAGGTAGAATCTCATCTCCACCTTCATTGTACTGAATCCAATAGGGTCTTTTCACATCGACCGCTTGTAGATCTTTACGAGCTGCGGAGTTGTCTTTTATGCCAATGATGTGGTTTTATAAGGATTCACTGACGTTTTTTAAAATGTGCATAGGATCCAATAGATGGTTTATCAGTAAATTCCTCCAATAGGATAATTTATGAAAAATACACAACCGTTTCATACCATCAATGGATTCATTCCATGAAGAATTAACGCCGTGATGTTTAAGCCATTCACCATGCCATTCCGCTACTCCCATGCGTGAAGGTGGTGGTGTAGTTAGAGGATTATCTCCTCGCCCTCCAAAAAATTGCCTATTCAACCTTTGAAAAGGATGATCAGGCAGCAAGTATTTGCGATGATTTTCATACACCACTTTTTTTAACATATTTGTGCTATGTCGACCCTCCAAAAGTGGTCCACAAATATAACATGCGTTGTAACCCGATGTGGTTAAACCTACATAGTTCATAAACCAAATTAAACATACTTAGTTAAATATACTCAAATGTTAAACCCTAAAACAAATTAGATTCATTATATAGATACCTAAACATTCGCTTAAACCGAGGTAGTCATGCATTGTCCACATTAGATTTCCACGAACAACGAAGTTCCATTGTTGTAAAGGTCTCGAGATGTCGTAAGCGTGAATACCAATCCAAAGAATGCACAATTCATCGACCAAAGGTGCAAGATACACATCCATGTTCTTGGCCTTGTACTTTTCTGGAATCAATAAAGCCAATAACAAGCAACCATGGAGGTATGTTATAATTAACGAGCACAACTGTCCATTTGGACCAAGTTGACGCTTGAATGCTAAAAGGATTTACGCCATCCATAGCAAGGCCAAATCTCAAATTATGAGATTCATTTTTTAACTCGGGCCATTGGTCTTCAATATGTTTCCATGCAGGTGAATCACTTGGTACTCGCATCACATCATCCGTAGATCAATTTTTGACATGCCAATCCATTAGTTGTGCCAAAGATTTACATAAATAAACGTTGCAATCATGAGATAATTGGAAAATGTCGTAACACATTTCGTGGCACTTTATTCCCTTGTACGTCATCTCGAAAACGTGAAGCGTTACACATTGGACATTGAAGCTTTTCTGAATGCTCACCTCTATATAGAACATGGTCTTCTGGACATGCATGTATTGTGTCGTAATCCATTCAAGCATGGTCATCATCTTTCGTGCTTCTTTTTGTATTTTAGGTATCACATTTTCTTTCAAAAGTATTCGATGCAACAACCTAAAAAAAGAACAATGTGAGTTGTTAGAAAAGAAAAAAAAATAACTTAATGTAAATACACTATAAAGTATAATAGTTGTGTTATGCGTTAAGTACCCGAATAAAGATGTCATGCTACGATCACTCCATTTGTATGTTGCTTGAAGGTTTAGAATAAGAATTGACGTAGCTAGTCTCGAAATGGATGCTCCAGGATATAGAGGAGTGTATGCCTCCTTGCGCAATATAATCTCATCTTCATCCATCTCAAATTGTTCGTCATCTCCGTTTTCATTAGAAGATGCATGCATATCATCATTCTCATTTGTTTCAAAGTAAGATTCAAACATGTTGTGCATTGCTTCATCGTGTTGCACCTCATCATCATAATCATTAGAATCAAGTTGATTACTATTTTTCCAATTGTGTTTGTCTCTTCAATTTGTTTCATTCTTTATTTTCTCATGTCTATCAAAACTTGACGTTGATTGTAACTAAACATGGATTGATCAAATCCATGGAATGACATTCGATGTATTGGCTACACACATGAAACAAATTCCATAAGTGACATATATAGATTGACGAAGATTATGATAGAATACATAATTATATAAAGTTAACAAACCTCAACGTCTTCCAAATTCGATGGTTGGCCTTCTTCTTTTCGTCCAAACTTCCACAAATGATTATCAACAATGCGTCTTTCACGCACCTTTTGTCCATCACACTAGAGGCATGTGCACCATATTTTATTTTGAAAATAATTTTTCTACGAGAAACAAAAATCAAGTACATGTCACTTTAGCACAATAGTTTAACTTATAATAACAAAGTTTTTATGAACAAGAAAACATGCATGTTTATTACTTACCCTGTTAACTTGAATAGTGTCTTCATCGCTAGAGTGATCTGAATGTAATTCATCTCATTGTGATAAACTGCATATATGCACAAGTACAAAACACAAATAACATAAAATTATTGTATGATTTTGCTGTTTTAACTTTTAGATAGTACTATTCTTATATGTTGTCGCTTATATGACTCTTTTGCATCTTGGTGCAGGCTCTAAACTCATATCACAGATATGAAAGTCCCACTCCAATATGTATTAAAGTTCTATAGACGATTTTCTTTTCTACTTCATTTTATTATATTAGGGTATATTTTAGTGTATTGTATGTTTATGAATGTAGTAATCATGTCGAGGTCAGGCAATGGTGAAAGCTCGAGAGACTATGTTAAAAATCTATATGAATTAACTCCTGAACAAAAAGCAGAACTGCAAAGTATGCTTAGCCGAGATGAGGGTGGTCCTTCACAAGCGGCCGCGGCTCCCGTCCCCATCGAAGAGTCATCCACAAATTCTTATTATGACATGGATCCTCAAGGTAATATAATTGCCAATAGAAAAGGGAGGGTGGTTTTGGAACTGCTCTATTCTTTATGCCAACGCCATTTTGGCGACAAATTGTTTAGTAAATGGTCCGAACAACCTGCCACCGATAAACGACAGATGACTAGCTGCTCCAACGTAACCCTTAATGAATTTCAACTTAAATTGAATGCATAAATAGTTGGCGGACTATGGACGTCTGCCAACTAAGGAGGAATACGAGTTTGCCTTCAAGGAATCATACGATGCATTAGTTGACAAACTAAAGAGCGAGGGTCATCCTCCAAATGTAATGTGGTTTGTATTTTGACGTCAATTTTATTTAATTTAATACGATCAAGCATTAAATATTTATGTAGTTTGTTTGCTTGTGTTCATGCAGACTGGACGTCACGACGACGACGAGTAGATTAGGTTTATAGATTTTAGTTGATGTTAGATCTAGAAAGACTCATGTGACATTAAGGCACCAATTTTGTAATACATTGCTTGATATTATGAAAATATTATTATTGCAAATGAACGTGCTATATTGCCATTGCTTTTATATGTGCAATGTTCTTTTTTCAAAAATTGCAATGTCGAATTTCGAGATGTGGATTGACGTAATAACCAACTAAGAATTTAAAACCATTTGCAATGTCGGATTTCAAAACAACAATCAATATCATATATAGAAATCTAAATGAAATTTATGATGTGCATAAAGTATTGTCATTCATAAAGCAATGCAATAAAGTATTGTCATTCATAATGGACATGAAGTAATACAATAAAATATAAAATGAAAAGTAAATTAAGAATGAAAACTACCTCATGCTTAGTTTGTTGTTTGATCCAAATGTTGAATGCAACTCAAAAATATTGTTTCAAAAACAATTCATGAACATCGCTTCTCCAAGAACTCAACTCCAAGAACAGCCCGATAAAAATGCACGCGCTTTTTTTTACGCATTTTTTATTTATTTTTTAACCTAATTTGGGACGTTGGAATCCGATATCCAAATGCGTCGAATAGACGTCGGACCTTTTTTTTGATCATTTTGTTAACAGATGTCGGATTCTGACGTGTTTTTGAGACATCAGAATCCGACATCCAAGTAGGCGTCGGATGAACATCGGATGGGCACCGGACATCTATTGGACAATTTTATGCATCATTCTGTATTTACAAACGTCGGAATGCGACATCCACGTCGGATCATAAGCGACATCTTTGGACGTCGCATTGCGATGTCCACGTTGGACGTCGTAATGTGACGTCCACGTCGGATTGCCCTTCATCGATCAGGATTTATGTTTTAAAGAGAGAGAGAGAGAGAGAGAGAGAGAGAGAGAGAGAGAGAGAGAGAGAGAGAGAGAGAGAGAGAGAGAGAGAGAGAGAGAGAGAGAGAGAGAGAGAGAGAGAGAGAGAGAGAGAGAGAGAGAGAGAGAGAGAGAGAGAGAGAGAGAGAGAGAGAGAGAGAGAGAGAGAGAGAGAGAGAGAGAGAGAGAGAGAGAGAAATGTCATCTTTCCATGCTAGCAGGTCCTTGACCTATTTGGATGTGCTTGTCCAAGCTTATCAACATTTAGAAGGTTCTAGATCTATTCCACCAATAGACTAGATTCAATGCATCTAAGTTTTCCAATTTGAATTGGTTCAAACTCGACCTATCAATTTCCCTCACATTCCAAAAATGGTAATTCAAATAAACTTAGGCCTAAACAACTTTATAAAGTTTTTCTCTAAGTCTAAATTTCATATTGGCCAAAATTGCCAAGTGAACTAGATATGATAAATCTTAACTAGTTGACAATTTCTCACATGGATTTATTCATAAACATGTCCATGAAAAAGTACATATCTTGCAAGCATATGTATTTTCTCTACTTGCATGTCAAGGGGCCGGATGTGAATGAAAATATGTTTCGCATCAACCCATCCTTAGCTTGCAAGATCTCTTTCATACATTTGCTTTGCCCTCAAAGGGTTTGTCTTAAGGTATCGTAGAGGTAGAGCTACTTATTCAAACATTGATTGTTACTGTTTTGTCTAATGTATTCAATGTGAACTACTATTTTTTGTTTGGTTTGTAATCATTCTGAGATAAAGCTAATATTTCCAATTCACATAGTCAAGATACTTTCAACAGGAATTCTCCAAGGAGCCTACTACAAATGTGACTATGAGTTTTATGATTTTTGGATTGTTTCTCTAGTATTGTATTCTTTCTTTTTTAATTCTTTGATCATGTCTATCTAAAAATCCAATGAAATAGAACTCACATAAGTCACAAATATTTACTCGCAATTTGTCAGTTCCCTTGCCATGGCGTGAAGTCTTCCATTCTTTCATTATGTATAACAACCATCTAAAAATGGCATGATTCAACACACATTGGAGTTTGCCATCAAGGGTATTTCTTTTGTGGGTGCGATTGATAGGAGTCATATCCTATAATTGGCCCAACACAAATCTGTTGGAAAGAGGTGATAATGCAATAACGACAAGTTGAAGCTTGTGAACGACTTATTGAGCGCAGTGGAATGAGCCTGCTTTCCTAATGCATGACTATGCCTATCAATATGGAACAAAACATAATGACAAGAGTCACATTCAATTTTTTGGCAACTAGCTTTGAAATCATCAGAGCTTAAGTGATTACATAGCCAAAAAATGAAGAATTGAACTATCAAACAAAAGCAATATGAGATTACATTGATTCTGACATAATACTGAATGCAATAAAGAATAGATTGATTCAGCAAAATGATGAGCACAAGACAATTACGGATAGAAACTGCGTACTCTAAGCTATCTCTGAAAACTCTGTCTGATTTGCACTTTCGCTAAGTTCTACACAAAATTTTTTGTGTGCATCCAAGCTTAATGCTTTAGTAAAAATATCTGCTATCATATCTGGCGTTCGCCATTGTTGAGGAAGAATGTAAATCCTGAAGTGGATTTACGAGTGTCTACATCTCCTGCCCAACTTGCATATGAAAAACCACTGAGAATATTGAATTTGTCATTGTCAATGCAAAATTCCATAGTAGATCGAAGATATCTCATGACTCTGATAAGAGCCTTCCAATGTGTTATACCAAGATTGGTCGTATACTGACTCAAGGGACTGACTGCAAAAGCTATGTCTGGTCTGGTACAGATCATCGCGTACATAAGAGATCCTATTATTGAATGATAAGGATACTCATGCATCTGCTTCTTCTCTTCAATTGTTTGGGGATAGTGGTCCTTTGACATCTTGAGTCCTGAATCCATTGGTGAGAGAGCTAATTTGCAATTCATCAGATTAGATCTGATTAAGAAATTATGAATATATCTTTGCTGAGAAATATAGATCAGCTTCTATTTTCTGTCTCTTTGGATTTGAATACCTAGATAGTAATGAGCTTCGCCCAAATAGGTCATGTCGAATTCGAAAGATAGCATTGTCTTAGCTTCCTTTATGAGATTGATACTATTGTTGAAAATGAATGTGTCATCCACATACAAATATAAAAAAATGTTGCACTGACTTAAAGTAGACATTCAAATCCGAAGAGCTTGGTGTATAGCCGTGATCAATAAGGAAAGTATTGATCCTCTGAAATCATGCTCAAGCAGATTGCTTCAAGCCATAAAGTTCTTTATGGAGTTTACACACATGATTGTGTTTACCTTCGATATTGTAACCTTCAGGTTGCCACCATGTAAATGTCCTCTTCGATAACTCCATTAAAACATGTTGTATGTACATCCATTTGATGTATTTCCAAATCTGCTGTAGCAACAAATGACAATAGAAGTATGATAGAAGAATGTTTAACTACTGGATTGAAGGTATCAGTGTAGTTGACGTTCTGTACCTAGGAGAATTCTAATGACTACAAGTCGAGCCTTTCTTCGATCAATACTTCCATCTACCTTGTACTTGATTTGAATAACCATTTTCAATCAACTACATTTCTATTGGCAGGTAATTCGACGAAGTCTGGTTCTTGATAAGTGATGAATATTCTTTATCCATAGCTTCTTTCCAAAGATTGAAATCTGGCTGACTAAGTGCCTCTTCAACAATCGTCGGCTCTTGAGCAAGGTAAGCTGTAGACTCGTCGATATAGTTGTTAGGTGACATGCTAACTCTTGTCGATCTTCTAGGTGATGATCGAAGTTGATCTTAATCATGCTGTAGTTGCTGAACTGCAACATCATCATCTTCAACTTTGTCATCGATAAGTTGTTCGTCGGGAGTAGACGAGCTTGGATTTTCAATAGTAATAGTTGAATTTGGAACTTGAAAGTTCGATGTTTTGGAAGAGTCTGGAATTTTGACTATATGAGCTTTGCCTTTTCCTTTGAGGTCAATAAACCGATCTTCGACGAACAAGACATTCTAGCTAGTGAATATCTTTGACTCGACAAGGTCATACAACTTATAAGCTTTATCTGAAGTAGTGTAGCTGATGAGAATAGACTTGATACTCTAGAAGTCGAGCTTCTTCCTGAGATCATGCAGAATTTGCACATAAGCGATACATCCAAAAACTCATAAGTTCGATAAAGAAGGTTTGGAGCTTGTCCAAACTTTGTATGGTATTTTGTCTGAGAGACCTTTAGTAGGACATTTGTTCTGAATATAAGCTGCAACGGAAATGACTCGATCGAAAGGAAATCCTAGTCTGCTTTCCAAGGATGCAGCTATGACAGACAGGGAGGTCGACTTTGTCAGATGGATAGTTAAGATGAACTGCTAGAGAATGTTTAGACATGTATGAAACATATGTATGATTCAAGTGTCCTAATCGATGATGTCATAATAATGCTTTATTGACAGAAGCAGAGGTTTTCAAGGCTTGACTAGTATCAGAATAACAATGTGCCAATCTAAATAAGTTTCTATGCCTCTTGTCAAGTGCAAGGATCTTACTTGTCCTATCAATAATTCGGCATTGATTAGACTCGAACTCTACCTTATGACCTAAATCAATGATTCTACTGATTGATAATAGATTTGTAGAAAGTTCAAGAACATACAAAACATTTGATAGTAGTTTGAATTGATCATGCTAGAATTTCACGACGATACCTTCACCTTCGATAGTGTGAGTGCTATCATCGCCAAGATGAACATATCTTATTGTACTATAAGACGTACATGAGTGAAAATGCTCACGATGATTGGTCATATGTTGAGTAGCTCTAGAATCTAGAAACCAAGAATTATCCAATAGTGTTTTTTGGTCTTTGACCGTAAATACTCTTTCGTCCATGTCAATGTCGGGAGGTGTTGTCACTGCATTCGCTTGTTGATCTATTTTGCTTGTTGGCATTCTTTGCTTTGAGAACCCTGCAATCCTGGATCTCATGATTAGTGTGCTTGCAATACTTAGAGAACATCTTCTTCAACTGTGGATTTGATAATTGTTCTTGACTTTGAGTCTATTTCTAATTTGATGCAGAAAGTTAATCTTTGAAGCACTGTATTGGGGGCATTTACAGTGCATGTCCAATTCACAAAAATGTGAATAGATATTGGGGGCTCTCACAACCTCAATTTTGTAAAACTATGTAATTAAATAAAAGTCAGACACCACATAACAATGCACTTGTACAATGCAAAGTGTCAATAGCTACAAATATGCCTGGAAGCATTAGAAAGAATAAGCAACTAATTTTGATTGAGTGTGCCACAAAGCACAATAGAAAATTTATGTGGCATGGCTTAAGTAGAAATTGTATAAAGCATTGTAAAGTCAAGTTACTTGCAAAATAAATAAAAGCAAGTTAACTTAGACTCTCAAGCTTTAGAAATGAGCCAATAAGCAAATGCCACTCAACTATATAAGGGCCAATCCTTTGTATTTCATGTTTCATTTGTTCAATCAAAGAGTTAAGTTCTCCCTATTGTGTCTTGTGTTGCTTTTAGAGAGAAAAAGAGAGAGAGTTGTGAGGTGAGCATTTATTGTTCATGCTTGATGCTTGCTTTTCTACTACACATGTATGATGCCTAGATCGCTAGTCTTGTGTAGCATCTCTCCTTGTTAGTTAGATTTGTTTAAAATGCTTTGTAGGTTGAAACGAGCCAAGCTACAGATCTACGCATAGGGAGATTGGCTTCCTTGCTCTTTCATGGCTAGTCTCCTTCTCATTCTTCTTCTTTGTTGTAGCATGTATCGTAGATGATAGATCTAAACCAAGGGCTTTAAGCTAAAGTAAGTAGATTTTCCTTTACGTTTAGCATTCGAACCCAAAGCGGCCAAGAGCTATGAAGGATTAGGACGCTTGCAAACAACCAATAAGTAGGATAAAAAATAGATTTGCTCACTCTATGCTTTTTCTAGGATTCATTATAGTTTCAACCTTTTGTTAGTACGTAGCACAAGCTTTGGAAGAGGTAGTCGGTGACAACTACCACTTCTCTTAGCATACGAGAGTTTCTTAGACCTCTAGATCACTTTCCTCCCCATTGGATCGATTCCCAACCTCCATATACTACAACAAAGTCGGTACTTCCTTTTTACTTGCCCACAACACTCTTAACAAAAGTAGATCTGTGCTGGGCGGGTGGTAAAAAAGGGTAATTTAAAATTTTGGTGCAACTGCCGGGGAATAGATGAATAGACCATGGCTCATTCCATTTATAACATTCAACCAACGGGGTTGGGTTAGTTGGTTAGCTTGACATCCAAAGTTTCTTTGGTCTTAGGTTCGAGCCTCCCCTTGGAAACCAAGAAGCATTTATAACATTCAATGTGATACATACTATATAGACACAATTGCTATAGAGCTAATATTTGAATGTCTCTTCTTCACTCCTAGGAAGGGAAAACAAAGATTAAATATAGAAAGAGAGAAAAAAAAGTTCCCTCTCTTCCTCTCCTGCAAAAAAGAATACAATGAATAGAATGGAAACTAGAATGTTCAATGAAGGAACATTTGCCTTATGTAATGCATTGTGGCCAAAAGCTTCATAACTGCAAACAGAGTCAATAAACCATTGGAAGCCTGCCCTGTGGAATAAGCCCATGCCTCTTCAGATCTCCCTGGATACTTCCTTGGATAAAGAACCTCTAATGAATTGCCAATTGTATTCATGCTGTGAAATGACCGATAGGTAAACGCCACATGGAGGCACAATACTGCAACTGCCAATAGGAAAGAAGTGAGAGCTCTGCTGCCCTAACATTTCAAAATAGGTCATGATGAATCAAGATTGTAGAATAGCTGCAATTAGGACTGAATGTGATTTGATAAAAAAACGTTTTGAATCTTGGCAGTCACTGATGTCTGAGAGTGATAGGTTGTCGGCGGTCTTTCTGACTACAACATGCCAAGCTGACATATATATAGCCAGAGGTCTGTTGCCCTATTTGAAAATGAAGAGACGTGGTCCTATCTTGTGTGAAAAGGTGTGCCACTAGAGATTTGAATCATAACCATTGACTTTTTTTGAGATAGATAGACTGTAGTCATTCGAGATACTGATCTGAAATCGAGACTGTAGAATTTGTACTGGTAGAATCGATACTAGCTGATTCGGGTCTGCTTAGTACTGGCTATAGGTCAAGATAGCAATTCTGAGATTTCTTAGGTGGCGCACATTTATAGTTCCAGATCTGGATACTGCCTTGTAATCGGGGAGTTAGGACTGGCACAAAATCGTGTCTGCTGCAATTTAAAATTTTCTAACCTGAAATCGAGAGTAGATTTTTTAGATAACCTTTTAACTTCTAAGATTTTAGCTTAGCTCTGGAATCGAGACAGGTGGTTAATGTATTTTCGAGAATCAGACCTGAAAATTAAGACTAATGGTGGAAGATAAACTGAGATGGCTGTCTTATTACTTTCAACTCTTCGAGAATGATCTGCAAATCGAGATTTTGCGCATTTGGGTCTCAGACTAATCAAACTGAAATCGATATTCCACAATATCGATTTGGGATTGTGAAATTGTATCAAGGTTTAGTTGCTGAAATCGAGAGTGGCAGGAAAAGATCGAGACAATGTGAAACTAGAGAACGTTAGATTATCTTATAGAATGCTTCTTGGTTTCCAAGGGGAGGCTCGAACCTGGGACCAAAGAAACTTTGGATGCCAAGCCAACCAACTCAGCCAACCCCGTTGGGTTATCTTATAGAATGCTTCTTGGTTTCCAAGGGGAGGTTCGAACCTGGGACCAAAGAAACTTTGGATGCCAAGCTAACCAGTTGAGCCAACCCCGTTGGGTATCTTATAGAATGAAGATAGAGTGCCTTGAATGTATATTGGCTCGCCTTAAATATATATATTGGCTCGAAGTAACACTCACAGAAGCTATTGGAAATGTGAATCAACCTCAAAAGCACAAGTAGATGGATTAAAAATTTGATATCTTGGTGGATCTGTAATGGTTATATCTGGAGTTTCATATAGGGGTAAGATGATGTTTATAATGGTTGTAAAATAACTTTTCATATTTCTTTCAAGGTGGTCTGATGATATAGCTTCTCTCCTCGAGAGAGAATCATGAAAATTTGTGACAGGCCAATAACCATTAATGCAAAAATCAAGGCCATTGACAAGCATGCAATTTGTGCACTTACCTCATTAACCTATAGGTGTTTCGGATCATGTAAATCACATTTGTGAGGCAACGACACCTAGACAAGCTTGAGATGCATTGAAGGCCCAACACGAGACACCAAATCCTTCACGAATATTGTTTTTGTGTATGAAATTGAATATTGTGTGCATGAATGAAGACAATATAGTGGATGGATTCCTCAATAGAATCAAAGAATTGTGAGATGAACTCTAGATTGTTAATGAGAAAATTTGAGACGTGGAGCATGATTGAAAGTTATCAAATGTTTAAGAGTGGCATAGCTTCGAGGGAGAGGCTATTGACAATTGAGGAGCTTCATGGTATACTATTGTAGAAAGAGCAGAGGCATGAGGGGTTGTTATGTCACATCAAAAGCAATTAGATGATAATGCATTGCTCACCAAGGTAAAGCAATGTCAAAAATTTCAAAAGGAGCGAAAAACTAGAAATACAGACCAGACAAGTAAAAGGACAAATGTGTTTATTGTTACAAACAGGGTCATTTGGCAAAGGAGTGCAAGAAGAAACAAGTTGATATGAAGGGGAGGGGAAATGAAACAATCAGACAACTTAATCAAAACCAACAAGTGTGATCAACCGAAAATGTTTGTATCTACATTGACGTCACGACTAGGACAATAAAAGATGGCACATTGATTTGGGTGCTACAAGAGATACAACTAGTAATAAGCAATAGTTTATCTAGTTTGTTCCCTTTGAAGGCATCAATAGAGTTGCACAAGCCAATGGGGATGAATGCCAAATTTGTGGAATCAAGATAATGCCAATTCAACTACCAATAGTAAAAGTGAAGCAAATTGGCAATGTCCTTTATGGGCCAAGCTTAAAGAAAAACATACTTTTTGTTGGTGTAAATAAAGATCGACACTTGAAGGTAGAATTCCACAAAGTGCCTTGTGAAGGATATGGACCATCACTTTAGGGTAGTTGCAGATGGATTTTGAAAAAAGAGTCGCGAGCTTTACAAATTAAAATGTAATCATACTTGGGAAATGTGGATTAGTATGTTTTGTGGTATTGAGAAGTGATTTATGATACAGGCAAATTTTGGTAATTTGAGATAATTGAACAAACTCAACATGGTTGAAGGCCTGCCGATCTCCAATTATAAGAAGGAACCAATTTGTGAATGGCGTATCTATCACAAGCAACATTGAGGAGTGTTCAAGAAAGGAGAAACTAGTCATGCAAATTATGTTCTTGAACTTATTTATACAATTTGTGTGGACCAATGAAAACCATGTCTCATTGTGTATCATAATATCTTATGACTATTATTGATGACAATTTGAAGAAGTCATGGATTTATTTTCTAAAAGAAAATTGAGAAACATTCACGCATTTCAAGCATTTCAAGGCACTAGTTGAAAACCAAATTAGTGCTAAGATCAAGGTCCTTAGAGCTAATAGCAGTGGTGAAAAAAAATAAAATAAACTCAATGACTTCTATAAAGAGCATGGGATAGGATGTCAATTCACATAGTCTTGTACGCCTCCGCATAATGAGATAACGGAGTGCCCATTTCTAGCACCACATGCCAGACTTGAGCAATCCATGTGAATCTCAATAGATTTATCTCTCTCCTATAAATCTGGAGATATAGACTGAACTTCGTACACAAGCACACTTATAGACTACAATCTGTAGTAGAATGCTATCCACTGAAGTAAGCAAAACTCCTGATAAGCAAAACCAATTACTTTTTCGATTAATCTTGTATCCATAATTCTTGAAGCTCTTTTTCCCTCTTCTGGTCCCTTGCCATGTATTCTTGGATTTGTTGTTGTAATGGCCTCAACGTGAGGTTCAGCTTAATGAGCAAAGGGCTAGTTTTAGGGGAGTAGATATCACCCAGGTCTTCCATGATGTGTGTTGTCCTTGAGTGATATTTTAGATACTTTTTTCCACAATGGTATCTTGGCAGTTCTGCTAGCCTTGAAAAGGCAAAAAATTCAAGCCAAGATAGAGATGAAATTTGAATCATGACTCACCAATCATAATTTATTGGATTTCCGAGCCATACTTAATAATCAAAGAATACACAAGTCCATGTCCAAAATACACAACTCATGAAACATAAGCATCATTCTAAAGTCTCTTCTCCCATAAAATTTTCTAGACTTTAAAATATTTCTCAAACTGGATTTTTATCAAGAAACATGATTTATCTAATTTCTTAATCTTATTTGGTTTAGAAGTAGCTCAGTTTATTCAAGTGAATTTTTTATAATAAAAAAAAACTCAAATTGTGTACATGTAGAATTTTCTTCTACTAGTACAACACCATAATCAAATTCCCTCCAAATCATTTTTTAATTGATAAGTTGACCTTTTGTTAGAAAGATTCGTTAAGTTGCAAGTACTTGTTTTCAAACTATATTCGTTCATATTTTTGTGTCTATTGACTGGTTTAGGTATATCAGATAAATCTGGTAACTAGGAATACATAATAGATTCCACCAGATTAATCATGCACATATGAAAATAATTTGACTAAACCTTTATACATACATATGTCTAACATATTCTTCCATAATATGTATATGTTACTCACATATCCAACTAAAAATCTTGTAACTCAATCATCTGAATAAGAATTTTATTTTGATATATCTTGAAAATCTTTGAAATAAGAAAAACATATCCACTCTCACGAATTTTAAAACCATCAAGCAATCTCAAAAACATCCTAGTATATATACTAAGATTAGGTTGACCCATATAGAGATATGGGAGTCCAAGGTTAAGGCCAAAACTTATTCCATCGTGATCCAATTTGTTAATTTCACATGTGGATTGTCCACAACATGTACTTGTGATCTCCTAAGGTGTGTAGATGCACCAAGATCAAGACTAGATTGAGATTCAAGATCAATCTTAGATCCTATGGCAAAAACACACTACTACATGCATTCAATCATGTGAGAAGTATTAAAATATTATTATAAGTAAAAACAAGCTGCTCTCCTCAGGTAGAGAGAGAAAAACCATCGTGTGCTCTCGAGTAGAGAGAGAAAGCTAGAAATCCAATAACACTCAAAATACACATAATCACCAAATCAATTAGATCCAAAATGAGGAGTACAATGATACTAGTAGATCCACGAGCTACCACTATGCTTAACTATAATTGGACCACACTTTGTCACCTCTTTATCCTATTGGACCATTGATCCATGCACCTCTTAATTCTATTGGACTATATTCAAGCACACCTCAAATTCCTATTGGACCTCACATGGTTCCACCTCTAAATCCTATTGGACCTCTTAGAATTCATCAAACAAAGGCATTACACTTGTCTACACTCTAATTGGCACGAGTTTAGCCTCTTACTCTATTTTGGCTCAATAGTGGCATTACAAGTGGAAATGCATAATTTGCCATCTATGCCAAATTTGTTCCTATCAACATCCTACACCTAGATGCTTGATGTAAAAAACATAAGACCCCTATATCTAACATAAATAATATTTTTCAATTCTTCACACAATTCACAACAAAGTTGAGATTGGTAATTATGATCAATACAACTAAAATTGTAATCTTTTCCTCAACTATCCATGTATATGAAAAATAAATAGTTTACCTCCCATAACTTTTCTAATTATAGACCGTTCTTCACAATACCTAGTAAAATTTTCATAACTTTCAAATAATTTTCTTTTTGTACATATTTTGAATTTTTTTTTTCAAAAAATCTATGCAACAAGTGAATCCTTAGAGAGACACCCCCCCCCCCCCCCCCCTCTTTCTCACTCTCTTAAAGAAGTTAACTCAATTTTTATTGAATGTGCTGTAGTGAATTTCTTTCCTTGCCTATCCTTAACCCAAGATCTAAGCATTCTAGCATCAAGGAGATAAAGTTAGTTGTCACGCATAGGTTCGTTCCCATGAGAGAGATAGCATATCTCAGATTTCAACATGAATGGAAAATCCACAGCTAACTCAAACATCCATTAACG
The DNA here is from genome assembly GCA_029204225.1 of Diphasiastrum complanatum. Lineage (NCBI taxonomy): Eukaryota > Viridiplantae > Streptophyta > Lycopodiopsida > Lycopodiales > Lycopodiaceae > Diphasiastrum > Diphasiastrum complanatum. The sequence goes on from CM055099.1 coordinate 16,683,674, forward strand.
CTACATTCCACAATGAAGATAGCTTACTCTTTCTCTCTCTCCCTTTCTCTCTCACAAAAAGTATAAAAACATGCCATCTAATATTCAGATCCAACAATTAGCAAATACAACAAAAGTATGAGAGATGAAGGAAAAAAATAGAGAGCAAGGACATTCACAAATCCATTCCATAAGAAAACCAATCTGCTTGTATTGAAATGAGGATATGAACATGTTTTTCAAAGTCGAGTTTTGGCACTATTTATAGTAGAAAGGAGGACCCTGGCCTCAAAATCCTATTGGTCCATTTCTACCTCACTAACTATTCAAATTTAAAAAAGAGTGGGAACCCATTCAAAATTGGAGGGAACCAATTTGAAATTGAATTTGAACCAATTTTGGTGGGAGTCCCAACTTTATTCACTAGCTTGACATTTAGGCCCTGCGACATTCAAAGTCCCACAAAAAGGCCTAAAGTCCTTTTATTGACTTTCTAATTATCAAATAACTATGTGATCATCGGGTTGGACTTACACACGCAGGGTGCCAAATCTCTCTCACTTATTGACTAGGGTTACGGTTGCCTTGGGATCCGCAAACCCTCCAGTAGTATCCCCCACCAAAACTGGTGGCAGTCCCATGACACCTCGCGAGATTATTCACTTTGGGCTCTGGTTCTACTCACGTCCTACCTTGATGAGATGGTACTACACCTTCTCCATTAATTTCAGGTGCTCCATATTAAAGTCGTGTTTGTGCAGAAAAAAGCACTTATTGGCTCTGGCAATTCAATTTGAAGTTATTCAGGCCACAAACATTGATTCCCAAGAACCTCCCAACATGACTACACGATAGTATAGTCTTGTGATCGGCAGCTGGCCTTGGACTTTATTTGATGTCATTGGAAGATTTGGATTGAATGCCAAGGGTGGTAGGCAATCATCCCATCTGGTAGCAGTAGATGCCAACTTAGACAAATCATTTGCTTAGATAGCCAATTGTCACACAGTTGGGTCTGGCGAATTGCGGTACTCATCACCATAAAATTGGAAGGCTTTGAGAAAATCCACAGATATTTGCCAATTATAAGCTTGATGAATGATAGGCGTGTGGATTGTGACTTGATCCACTGGTACACCCAAATCTTTTCATTTATTGCAACATGACATTGGCAAATAATAGGGATCGACTCGCAATTGGTGAGGGCTGGCAACATAGCTTGTAATAGAATCTGGAGTTTTTTCAAAAATGGTTGTGGGCCATGCCGGCTGCTCTCCCAATGCGGGTAACCTATCCAATTCCTTTCTGACCTCTATCTCAAAGGTTTTCAATTTGATCACCCAACCACCCCTCGAGGACATATGAGGATGTTGGTATAAAAAATTCTAAATTTGGTCCTCGATGGTGACCGGTTTTGAAATAACACTCTGGCCCCTCATGAAGATGGACCGGCTTTAGCAGACTGGGTGTCTGTTGTCTGTGGTATATCAGGCGCTCCACCTTGGTCTATGCCTACATTTAACCATGTATCTATTCTTGTCTCTTTCTGGTGATGAGGGGAGAATTGCGACATGATTGAAACTGGGATTTGTGGCTCGGCTTCCAACACTTGAGCGGCTGTTTTCTCATAATCTTTAATAATAGTTTTTGCCTTCCCCAGCTCAATGGTTGTCGTCCTTTTGAGTTTGTCAAATTTCTCTTGAAACCTCGCCAGTGCAGTACAATAGGTTTCAATTTTTTGGAACAAGTATTTGATCTCGTACGGTGTGACTGGGCGATCAGGCACTTGTGTTTGCAAGTAGGAATCGCGTTCAAGGGTGGTTGCGTCCAATTCACCTTGAAGTCGTTTGCGTTCCCATTCCACTAAGTCCAACTGACCTGCCAACAACAAGACTTGCTATTTTGAATCCTGGACCACTTTGTCCACTTTGTCTTGTGCCGTTAAAAGTGCATTCTAAAGGCTGGCCATGTTTACAGAAGGATTTGAACCTGCACACAGATTCAGATTTGCATGTCTACATGCACAAACGTTGTAGTATAATCATCCAGCCTGTCAGAGGATGACTGTAGGGTCTCGACACTCTGTTGTTTACGAATAAGCACTTGCCAATGGAACAATTAACTCCGTTACGAAGCAAGCCATGGTGAACAAGGTCAGATTTGCAATGCAACAAACTTGCTCAGTTTTCAAGATCCTAAGGCTATAACCGAATTAAAGGAAACTAATCTACTTGCAAAACTAGAACTACTCTAAATATGATTGAAAAGCATAGACAAGAAACAAGAAACAAAACTAAACTATAGCATGTTAGAAGTCCAAGAATCAAGAAGCTAGCCAACCTTTTGATTCTTGGACATCCCAAGAACATCAAGAACTAGAATGTTAGAGAATATGCAAGATTTATGCCACATTTCTAGCCTGTTTAGCTTACTTGAATGCTGGCTCCTACATTAATCCACAAGAAAACAAGAAATCTAATCCACAACTAGGAAAGCAAGAAAACTAATCCACTCTAAATCCACAACCACACACAATATGAATGGAAGGACATGATCATAGGGGCATCACTCAAGAAAACTATCATGATCAAGGAGGTTAGTGTCGCATCAAACTCATGGAAAATCTTCTTATTAAGCATGGAGTAGATACAATGAAAAAAGCTCCTCTTCACAAAGAGGGAGTCTCTTAAATAAGAAGAGAGCTCCTTAGGTGGCATCCCAATGGAATTTCCACATTTCACAAATTACAAGTGGAATAATGCTCTCCACTAGAAGTCACCATCAAAAGGTGGCTCACTATACTTTTTTTAAGAGGGGTCTACTTGCATTTATTACATTTGCCTAGAAATACTAGTTCCTACATGGTCATTCCATCTTCCGGGATTCACCATGAGGCTTACACAGTTGTTGCATGTCTTTCCTAGCTAGTATTTCTCAGCTCTCATACTCGGCTCTTAGTCTTCATTAGTCTCATCTTCTCAAAGACAATGATGCTCTTGAGTTGCTCTATCCAAGTATCTTGAGGATTCGTCAGAATCATAGTTTAATTGAATAACCTTTTGGCTAATCAGTGTGTTCTCTGTCCCCAAATTTGTTATGCACTTGGACACGTCTTTTTTTTCATCAATATGGTCTGAATCACGCGCACAAGATTTGAAACTAGACCCATTGCATCACCAGAATCCGCGGTAGTTGGAACAGCAGTAGTAAGAGCAATAGGAATAGCTCCGGTAGGAATTGTGCTGACTGGCCTCTGGTGTGTGGCCAATTCTTCTTCTTCAAAAATATCTGCTACTTCAAAACCCTCTGGCATCACGTCATCGAACTACTTTGGAGATGATACAATATGTCCTACCCTGATGGTGTCCGTGCAGCTGCAACTTGATCTTGTTGTGTAAGCTAGAAAGTATCATCAAATTCGATAGAGGTATAATATAACTGTTCGAATTCTCTTTCAAGGGATTGGAGTGCAAAGGGACCTGGGCTTTTGGGCATTTCAAAGATCTTGGGTCAGAATCATCGAACATATCCATAAAAGATTGAGTGTTTGGCGAAATAACTCAAAGCTATGGGGGAGAGGCGGCCTGGGAAGCTGTGATTGGAATGGTAGATCCAATTGTCACAGACTGACCCTGTGAGGAAGCAAAGTTGAGAGATTGATTAGTGAATTGAGGGACATATAGCTCAGTGCAAATTGCAGTAGGGGGTGGAAGCGCAGTGGGGGTTGGTTGCCTAGTATGACGACGTGTCCGTTGGATTTATTTCCTCTACTCTTCTAAATCCCTTGTTAATCTACCTCCATTAATGTTGTATTTTTTAAATCATGTTGTCGTGCAGTCTGCATATTTCCCATGTAGTTGCGCTAACAGACTTGACAACAACTGCAGCCACCCATGATCTCCTACAGACAACACATCCACTCTGTACTTTCTTCATATGCTCACATGTAACAATATGTATATATATATACTGAATACCATTTGCGTATAGAGATTGATCGTTGATTAAGAGATTGAAAATCAAGTGTGTGTAAATTCAGCATCAGAAGCTTATCAGAGATAGACAAAGTAGATGTCTTGTGCATTGATTTTTGTCAGTAATAAGGTTTCATTCCTTTACAGAGTGAATTAGCTTTGTAGAGCATGCGGTTTCATCCGCTATTGTCTTGTGCTCTACCGCATTATTGACATGTACATTTGATATACTTAATCTGATAACAGCTCTTTGTTTTGCGTTCAAATCTGTGTCAGTATTGCTATGCTTGTTTTCATTCTATCTGACTTTTCCAGTTGCTCAATTTGGTAATCAGTCTCTCTCTTCTCGAATCGTTCACGACTGATTATCAATCGAGCTCAGTCTCTCTCTTCGCAAATCATTCGCGACCAACAATTTGTCTAGCTGTTCGTGAAAGGTTACTCTTTTGGTGTTCAATTAATGTTTGGCTATGTAATCAAAACAGCCATGATTTCTATCACTAATGCCATGTTCGTCTTTGATAGGCGTAGTCATACTTAGGGAAAGAATCATATAGCTCATTCCGCTGCGCACGAACACTTTCCGTTTGAGTTTATTTTCTCGTTCGTGTTTTGTTTCTTTTCGTGTTCATTTTTGTTTTAGAGCTATTTTTCGTTTCTCACACACACCCTCTTTCTCCAACATGGTATCAGAGCCATTTTCGTAGCCTGATAAGCCTCCACAGTACAAAACTCTACTAGCCAATAGAGTAATTATTTTCTTGCTCTATAATTCTGTATCAAATTTTGATACTTAAGTCACTGATAGTTTTCTCTATCACTTAGACTAATTCTTCCACATTGGTTCACAAGGGAAAGCCAGTCCCATCATGGACAAGCTTGATGGAGCAAATTACCATCTGTGAAAATTTAAGATGAAAATTGTACTAATGGCTAAAGAATTGTATGACGTTGTTATAGGTGCAGAAAGGAAACCCGAAGCAGAAGACGCAACAATCGCCAAATGGAAGCTGAAGGATGGAAAGGCTTTCGCGCTGATCATCCTCAACATCACGGATATCCAGATCGGTCATGTATCCAAGGCTCAGACATCGAAAGAAGTCTGGGACATCTTGAGCACACAATGCAAAGTGCGAGATATAGCTTCCAAGCTACATATCAGGAAGAAATTTTACTCCCTCAAGATGGCGAATGGTGATTCTCTGCAAAATCACATTAATCAATTCAAGAACTTGCTAAGTCAAATGACCGCTGTCGGATCTGTCATAGATGATCAAGACGCAGTGATGCAACTGCTTACAAGCTTGCCAAGCTCATATGACAGCTGGGTGATGATCATCACGACTCATCCAGAATTGACTCTTTTGAGAGTCATTACTATGTTGTTGAAGGAAGACACGCGGAGGAACGAAGCCTCGAGTTCCTCAACTGATTCTCATGCCTTATACACCAACAAGAGCACGACTAAGCAGAAGAAGAAGAAAGGCCCGAAGCAATCAAAGCCAGACCAGAAATCAGCACAACATAAAGGACAGTCGAATCCGCAGACAAAGAAGAAGCTATTCTATAGATACTGCAAGCAAAACAACCACGAAATTCAAGACTGCTGAATACTACAAGCAAAGAACAACAGCAAGGGGCAGTCGAATCAAGTAAAAAATGCAGCTACAGAAGCTCCACAGCCTATTCAAAAAGTGGATCATGATGCCTTCATGACCAGCCATCAAGGAGCATCTGGCGACAGTTCTTGGTTCTTGGATTCCAGAGCCACTTAGCACATGACTAGTCTCATTGGTTGTTTTGAGTCCTATACACCTTACAGTACCCAAAAATATGTTCACCTTGGTGACAATAGCACACAAGCTATCAAAGGTGAAGGCATTGTAAGATTGAGCTTTGCAAATGATCAGTCTAAGCTACTCTCTAAAGTCCTGTATGTACCAAATTTATCTACAAATCTGCTCTCTGTAAGCATAATCACAGATCTAGGACATAGAGTAGAATTCGAATGTGATCAATGCAAAGTAGTTGATAGGATAGGCAAGATCCTAGCACTCAGAAAGAGGCATGGATACTTGTATAAATTAAGTCATTGTTTTTTTGCCTCTAGTCAGGCACTCAGTACTTCTTTTTATGCAAATAAAGGTTTACTTTGGCATTATAGACCTAGATAATCTATAGTTCTTGATCTCATATCCTCGCAAAAAATTTGAGTTACCTGTCTCAAGACTATCTAGTTGGTAAACAGACTAGGAAACCATTTAAATCAAGCCATCAGCATATTGCTAGACGATTGCTAGACCTTGTACATTCAGACACTTGTGGCCCGATGAAAAATCCTTCGCTGAAGGATGCCAAGTATTTTATATCTTTTATTGATGAATTTTCCACAAGAACTATGGTGTATTTTATAAAGAAGAAATCAGAAGCCTTCAAATGCTTCAAAATCTTCAAAGAGCGTGCAGAAAAGGAGACTGGACGGGCGATCAAGGCTCTAAGGTCAGACAACGATGGATAATATATCTCTATCGAGTTTAAGGAGTACTGCCAAAGCAAGGCATTGAGCAACAATTCATCACTCCTTATAGTCCTCAATCCAATGGCTTAGTCGAGAGGAAGAACCGTACCCTGGTTAAATCTGCCAAATGCATGCTATCGCATGCATCGTTGCCCAAGAGATTCTGGGCTGAAGCTGTCTCCACTACAGCTTACATCCAGAACAGATGTTCGACCAAGGCCCTCTCAGGCAAGACACCCCACGAGTTATGGACAGGCTCTAAGCCTTCCTTTAAGAACCTAAGAGTGTTTGGGTGTATTGCCTACACGCAGATCCCAAAAGACACGAGGAAGAAATTGGACTTCCAAGGTCTCAAGACCATCCTGATCGGTTAAGCTGTATGATCCTGATACCCAGCAAATCTTGTATAGCCAAAATACAGTCTTTATCGAGGATCAGTTCGTCGACCTCAAAGGAAAGGATATTGCTCCAGGAGAACCTTCATCACCTGCCATTGACATGACAGGCCAAGCCTCTAGCTCAGGCGTGGCTATTGTCGACCCACTTCGAGACAGCGAATCAGATGAAGATGTTGCTGCTACCCAGCAACAAGTCCCAAGAGCAGTTCATCAGTCAAATCCTCTCAGAAGATCAAGCCGAGTGTGCACATAGCCCACAAGTTATACTCTTGAGTCTGCCTGTCCCTTGATACAAGAACCGACGACAATCGAAGAGGCCCTCAACCAACCAGATTCTGATCTCTGGAGAGAAGCTATGGATAGAGAGTATTCCTCTCTGATCAAGAACCAGACATGGTCATTAGGCGAAGCTCCTATTGGCTACAATATCATCGATTGCAAATGGATCTTTAACATCAAATACATTTCCAACGGAGCAATTGATCATAGGAAGGCAAGACTGATAGCACGAGGATTCACTCAAATCCCCAATGTCGACTACAGCAAGACTTTCAGTCCAGTAGTCAAACATTCGTCGATTCGAATGCTTCTGTCTTATGCTGCAGCTGCCGACCTCGAAGTGCATCAACTTGATGTACAAACAGCCTATCTGAATGGAGTTATACAAGAAGATATCTACATGATCCAGCCCAAAGGATGCGTTCTGGAAGATATGAAGAATCATGTTTGTAAACTCCACAAAGCAATGTAAGGCTTAAAATAGTCTGACAGGGCTTGGTTTCAGAGGCTCAACACATTCCTCATTGAACAAGGATTTAAACCAAGCATTGTTGATTGCAACATCTATTCTAAGTCAGTGCAGTAATCCTTCATTATCATCACCTTATACGTGGATAATATGTTGCTCTTCAGCAACAATACCAATATGGTCAAGGATTCAAAGCAAATGCTATTTTCAGAGTTCGACATGACTGATCTAGACGAAGCTCACTTATGTCTAGGATGTGAAAAGTACAGTACTAAAGACCATAAATTGATCTTTGAATGATCCACAAGGTGATTGTATGCTTGTTAAACAATCTATCAGAAACTAGTCATCAGAAAACAAGATCTAGTTTAGCAGCTTGATAGGAAACAAGTAGAGACAATCAAAGCATTGATCAATTAGTATAATCCAACTTCACACATGTGGAAATAAGGCTGTAGTACAGCCTGTAGGCAGCGTTTACAAAGTGTCAAAGCTGAATTTCATTGGAAATCAAGAGTAATCACCATACAATGAGAGGAAACTCGAGTTTCTCCTTGAGGCTCCAAAAAGTTTCTATCTTCTCACTATGGAGAATGGAAATACATAGTAAAACACACTTCCTTTGCTAAGTTAGGTGAAAATCCAGCATGTAATAAGGAAGTAGACTCCACTTTCTTGCCCTAATGTGAAAATCGTAGCCTAGATCCAAGAGTCATGCTTGGTAGGTGCATGGTAGGTACAAATCTCATCATAAATCATGGTCTAGATCCTACAAAGTAGGAATAACTACCAAATGGACACAACCACTCCTCTTGACTCGTGGTAACCTACTTTAGGTGTGTATGTACAAGTGGCACTTTGGCCATTCAAGTAGCCAACAAACAATACTGACAAAATGTACAATATTCTACATGGCTAGATTTGCCAATGTAGGCAATTTTTCACACTCCTCCTCAAATCTAGCCTTTGAGATCACAATGCTTTTATCAATAACTCCAATTGAAGATCTAAGCTTGACAAATGAATCTTTAGATAAAGATTTAGTAAACAAATTAGCCAAGCAACTTGATGATGGCACGTGTTGGAGCTTGATCTCTTTAGCTTGCACTTTTTCCCTCACGAAATCATGAGCAATTTCGATGTGTTTGCTCCTTGCATGGAATGCATTTGTGAAGTCAAGTTGGAATAGCTCCCAATTGAAGGTTGTAGCATGACTAATGATCAACCTGATAGTAACAAGCTTAGCCACAGGAGCAAAAGTCTCATCATAATCAATGCCTTTGGTTTCTAAAAAACCTTTGGCAACAAGCCTAGCTTTATGCTTGCTTATTGATCCATTTTGATTATACTTCAATCTAAATACCCACTTGCAATCAAGAGGTTTCTTCCCTTGAGGAAGATCCACAAGATCCCAAGTATGATTCTCAATAAGAGCATCATACTCTACTTGCATAGCATCCATCCAACTTTTAGACTTACAAGCATCTTCATAGCATGTTGGCTCATCTAACATTGAAGTAAGAAAGGTGTAAGATGTGAAAGATGATGAGCCTTCCCTTTGATCACCTTGACCATCATAGGTGAGCCTCACTGGCTCGGATCTTGCCCTTGTAGATCTTCTTGGAGTTTTTGGAGTTCTTGCATCTTGAGGTGGATCCTCAAGTTCTTCTTCACTTGGAAGCTCCTCTTCCATCCTAGCATGATCCTTGGCATCAAGATGATTAGTGGCATTATCATCCAAATCACAAGCATGTCCAACATCAAAAATAACATCCCTACTCACTATCACCTTGCTAGTGATGGGATTGAATACTCTATAACCTTTGCTATTCTCACCATATCCCACAAAGATGCCTTTGATGGATGTTGCATAATCCTTCCTTCTCTTATCCAAGGATTGGTGTACATAGCAAGTGGATCCAAAAACTTTGAGATCCTTGAGATTGGGCTTCTCTCCAAATAGAGCTTCAAATGGTGTGATTCCTCCAATGGCTTGGTTTGGCAATCTATTGCACAAATAGTTAGCACAAGTTATTGCTTCACCCCAAAATGGTTTGGATAGAGAAGCATCTAGCCTTAAGGCCTTAGCACACTCACAAAGAGATCTATTTCTTCTCTCACTCACTCCATTTTGTTGAGGGGTGTATGGGCATGACAACTCCCTCTTTATGCCATTAGAACTACAAAAGTCAATCAACTTATTGGAGATATATTCACTGCATTATCACTCCTTAATACCTTAATCTTGGTACTAAGTTGATTTTCAACCAAAGTCTTGAACTTTACAAAAGAATCAAACACCATTGATTTGCTAGACAACAGGTACATCCAACAAAATCTAGAATAGCCATCAATGAAGATTACATAGTACTCGGCACCACCATTAGACTCATGTGAAGAGGAGAGTTTGATCTTGATGTAGATATTGAGAAGGGTGGTTTGTGAGCCTTTAAGAGGCTGCATGCTTCACATCTCTTCTCACACTTTGACAAATGCTTGGGGAGTCCAACTGCAAGCTCCTTTGCAACCATAGATTCCATGGCTTTGTAGTTGGGGTGGCCCAACCTTTTGTGCCACAGTTCCACCTTTGATAACTCCACCTTTGCCAAGTTAACACTCTCCACTGCAACATTAGCATCAAGCTTAAACAATCTACCTTGCTTAAAGCCTTTGGCTATACATTCATCATTTCTAAGGATGGAACAAACTCCATGCTTAAATTGTACATCTAGGCCATTATCCATTAACTGGCCAACACTAAGCAAATTCTTGGTTAACTTAGGAACATAAAGAACATTATCAAGATTCATCCTTTTGGATGATCCCACATACAAGGGAACTGTTCCTATTCCACTTATCTTACATTCTTGACTACTTGCAGTATAGATTGATCTATGTAAATCATTGTAAGAAAGTAAAGTGGAGAATATGTCCTTTTGATATGTCATGTGGGAACTAGCCCCACTATCAATCCACCAAGAATCATTAGTGTTGCTCTTGGATGATGGTGGTTTGTTGAAAACCATCAAGGATGACTCTTCATCCTCCTCCTCCTCCTCTTGACGTGCAATGTTGCTTTGTTTGCTCTCTTGTGCCTTCTTCTTCTTGAGACATTCTGATGCAAAATGTCCTTTCTTTTCACAGAAAAAACATTTGTACTTGGACTTGTCTTTGATTTTGCCCTTTGAGCTTGAAGCCTCATCCTCCTCCTTGGTCTCCTTGAAGTGCTTCTTCTTGTCATTGGTCTTCTTCTTGCTTTTGAATGAAAACAAGATCTAGTTTAGCAGCTTGATAGGAAACAGGTAGAGACAATCAAAGCATTGATCAATTAGTATAATCCAACTCCACCCGTGTGGAAATAAGGCTGCAGTACGGCCTGTAGACAATGTTTACAAAGTGCCAAATCTGGGTTTCATTGGAAATCAAGAGTAATCACCATACAATGAGAGGAAACTCGAGTTTCTCCTTGAGGCTCCAAAAAGTTTCTATCTTCTCACTATGGAGAATGGGGATACATAGTAAGACACACCTTTTCTAAGTTAGGTGAAAATCCAGCATGTAATAAGGAAGTAGACTCCACTTTCTTGCCCTAATGTGAAAACCCTAGCCTAGATCCAAGAATCATGCTTGGTAGGTACATGGTAGGTACAAATCTCATCATAAATCATGGTCTAGATCCTACAAAGTAGGAATCACTACCAAATGGACACAACCACTCCTCTTGACTCGTGGTAACCTACTTTAGGTGTGTATGTACAGGTGGCACATTGGCCATTCAAGTAACCAACAAACAATATTGACAAAATGTACAATATTCTACATGGCTAGATTTGCCAATGTAGGCAATTTTTCACATGGGAATTCAGATCCATAGAGACAGAGCGAGACAACTGATTTACATCACTCAACAAAGGTATCTTCATAACATTCTTAAAAGATACAATCTAATGAATTGTAAATTAGCTCACTCACCAATGGATCCAGGCCTGCACTTGTCGAAGGACCAATGTCCCCAGTCCAAGCAGGAAGAGGAGCAGATGAGTGAGTATCCTTATCGATCGATACTTGGATCTCTCATGTATGCAATGGTCTGTACAAGACTAGATATCTCTTTTGCAGTAAGCTCACTCAGCCAATATATGGCTAATCCTGGCATTACCCATTGGAAGGCTCTCATACGAGTCATGAGATATATTTGAGCTACCATGGACCAGTGCATCTGCTATGGATATGTCAACAACAACAATCTTTATCAGCTTAGTGGTTATTCTTATGCAAGCTATGGAGGAGATGTAGACAATCATAAATCCACATCTGGATTTACATTCTTCTTCAACGGCGGTCCTATCTCATGGAACAGTCGTAAGCAAACCTCTATCACACTTTCTTCTACAGAAGCATAATACATTGCTGCTTTCCAATCTATTAAAAAAACGTTCTGATTGAGAAATTTACTATCAGACATTAATTTATATCCGTACAGCCCTACAATTCTATTCTGTGATAATCAGAGTGCTTTTGTCTTATCGGCCAACCCTAGATTTCATTCTAGGAGTAAGCACATTGAAATCAGATATCACTACATTAGGGGCAAAATTCTCAACAAAGAGGTGAGCTTAACGTACTGCAGAATGCAGGACATGGTTGTAGATATTTTCACGAAAGCACTCAGTGTTAATGCACATAACAAATTTTGTGCATTGCTTAGTCTGAAGATCAAGGCATTCACGGATCCAGATTAAGGGGGGTGTTCGATCTATTTCCTCTACTCTCCTAAATCCCTTTTTAATCTACCTCCATTCATGCTGCATGTTTTTTACTCACGTTGTCGTGCAGTCTGCATATTTCCTATGCAGCTGTGCTAACAGACTTGACAACTGTAGCCACCCACGATCTCCTACAGACAGCACATCCACTCTGTACTTTCTTCATCTGTACATTTGTAACAATATGTATATATATATACTGAATACCATTTGCGTATAGAGATTGATTGTTGATTAAGAGATTGAAGATCAAGGTGTGTAAATTCAGCATCAGAAGCTTACCATAGATAGACAAATTAGATGCCTTGTGCATTGATTCTTGTCAGTAATAAGATTTCATTCCTTTACAGATTGAATTAGCTTTGTAGAGCACGCAGTTTCACCCGTTATTCTCTTGTGCTCTACCACATTATTGACATGTATATTTGATATACTTAATCTGATAACAACTCTTTGTTTTGCATTCAGATCTGTGTCAGTATTGCTATGCTTGTTTTCATTCTGTCTGACTTTTTAGTTGCTCAATTTGGTAATCAGTCTCTCTCTTTGCGAATCGTTCGCGACTGATTATCGGTCAAGCTCAGTCTCTCTCTTTGCGAATCATTCGCGACAAACAATTTGTCTAGCTATTCGCAAAAGGTTACTCTTCTGGTGTTCAATTAACATTTGGCTACGTAATCAGAACATCCATGATTTCTATCACTAATGCCCTGTTCGTCTCTGATAGACGTAGCCATACTTAGGGAAAGAGTCATATAGCTCATTCCGCTGCAAAAAAACACTTTCCGTTCAAGTTTGTTTTCTCATTCGTGTTTCGTTTCTTTTCGTGTTCGTTTTCGTTTTAGAGCTATTTTTCATTTCTCACACACGACACACCCTCTTTCTCCAACAGTTTCATGGTAGGCGAGTCTGGAATGATGATCTCACTATGTACATGACGTCGACTATGTGAACTCGATGCCTTATGCGAAAATTTACCAGTGCCTCTTCATAAATAGAGAGCAGGAAATCCATACTGAAGCCATGGATTTTATTGTCAAGATGGGAGGTGGCAAGAAGAGACAACAACTGGCCAGCAGCAAACTGCTGTTTGGATTGCTCTTAATAGCTCGTTTGAGCTCTCCAAAGATGGTTTTGAACCAGTTATATGGTTCCAGAGGGGCTTGGCTATCTTGGCTTGGGACTCACCTATCCTATGCAGAATATACAAGGAGATGCGCTCTTTCCTGAGGATTCCAACCATCAAGAAATTATTGAGGAGTTGAGCAACAACATGGATGGCAGGATCAGTAATGGCCTCTAAGAGATAGACGTCATTTGTCCAATACAGATCATTGATAGTATCAATATAAGACTTAATAGTCTGTTTGGCTTGTTTATGGTTCGGTGAGGCTTGGGTGCCGGATGAAATCCCTATGGTAGTAAGGGCGGCTTCAGTTACGCACACTTGTGTGTGACTCCTTGAAAGGAAATGTAAAATTTGGATTTCTCCTCCTTCCAGGTACTGAAGGCAAGAGTGATAGAATCTATGTTAATTCTCCCTGAGAAGGCTCTCTCATGAATACCCATTGTATTGAGCAGAGGCTCCACAAGGGTCATCCACTGAGTGACCATTCTTGTGCTAGGAAGGATCATGATGTCTGTTGCAGATGGGACATCACGATGAATAGTATAGTGAGGAGATTGAGACGTATCTATGGAAGACATGGTGAAACAAAGTCAGAAACGAAAAGTAATGAGCGCGAGTGTATAACAACAAGTAGTATAAAAAGTTTGGAAGGCTTTGGTCACTAGAAAAATCGGCAAGAGCTTCGCTAGCACAAGTGAGAAATATGAAATCAAATTCTGCTCTTTTATAGGCTGATTTGGAGGGTCCATTAGACAATGTACTAGTTTGGTTGTTCAATTCTGGACCAAAATTTTTAGGCATGCTTAGTACTGTGAAAATATGTTATAAAAATCTCATCGAAGGTTTTTGAAACACTAAATCTATCCGGCAAAGGTTTTCCAAGTCTAGCAAAGTTTCATTCTTCGTCCAAGGACATCCTTCGCCCATGTATTGGCATAAATGCAAATTTTCATAATATGAACCTATAAATTTGGCATTTTAAATCCATCTGGCATGTCGACGAAGGTTTCTAAGTACAAAAAGATGCTCGGCGAAGGTTTCCAAAATGTCATAATGCTGAACATTCGCCTACTCCAAAACAAGTACTTTCTCTGAAAAACCTTCGCCCAACTCAGTATAGGTGTATCTGAGCTGGATCTTGCTTCTGAAAATTCAGCGAACAATTCTAACATAGTTTGTGCAAAAAATGACCAAAAAATTAATTTTTCAAGTCATTTTTCACATAAGATCTGATTCCTAAAAATACTTTCCTTCAATTTTTCTAATCTGGTGATGTGTCTGACTTTTGCTCATCAGTCTTTCTTGAATTTTTTTTTTTACATATACTATTTTTTCCAAAAGAAAATATCAATCAAGTAGTGAAAACAAAAAATTGAAAAACAAGAAAAAGAAAACATAGTCTCGGATCATGCTGGCTAAACTGGCGGTGCAGGCTGCCAAAATTTGCGTAGTCGGCTACCATTCACTGGAATATCAAACATCCAGATATACAAGAATAATTGCTCCATAGTTCAGTATTTCTTTGACTCTATATGGTCCTTCACTTGTGAACTTCAATTTTTCTTTGATCAACTTGGTTTTATACATCAGTGCTAGATCTCCTTCTTTCAGATCCTTTTTGTGTAATCGACGATCGTGCCATGCCTTACGGCGAGCTTTCTCTACTGCTAACACATGAATTGTCATCAATCTGGTTTCACATAATTTGTGCAAAGCTTCATGGCGCAGTTGTAAGGATTTGTCATCATTCAATCGTTCTGTTGCTGCTATGCGTAGAGATGGTATTAAAAATTCAATTGGCATGACAACATCTTGACCATAAACCAGTTGAAACAGTTTTGATTCGTGCTCCCTTTATCGTTTGATTAACAAAGTGTGTTCCACTTATCGTATTCAATCCACTTGGTCATATAGTCAGTTGCGACGATTTTCAGTGTCTTTATGAAGTGTAGGCCACCAACACCCTGATTGCAAAAGCCTACAAACAGTAATATCTGTAGAGAAATGTCCTCCGCCTATTCCATCATGTAAAAACATGATTAATTCAAGGACTTCATGTGGTAAAACACATCTTTGAATAATATCATCTATTTCTCAATGATACAATTGTCCCGCAATCAATTGATAAGGTTGTGCCTTATGAATCAATTGCCTCTTTTGTACTTTTGTCAAGGAGTCATTAGGTTGACCTAGCATCAGATACTCAACTATATTCGCTGCCCACTCAGGTACTGCTTCAACATAGAATAATGCAGCATCTGGAAGTTCATCATCCACCTCAGTATTAACTGGTGCGGATTTGATTCTTGAGACATGGTCGATGAGATAATGTTGTTTTCTCTTTCAAACCATGACTCGAAAGTCGAATTCGGTTAATAACAGTAACCATCTTGCAATACGGCCTGTATTACATGTCTTGTTTACCAAGTAAAGTAACGGCTGGTGATCCGTATAAAATGCAAAGTGCGTTTCCATAAGATAATGTCAAAATTTCTTTACAGAAAAAATCATGGCCAACGCTTCACATTCCATTGTCAAATAATTTTTCTCTGAATCTGTAAGTTGTCTGCTTGCAAATCATATGGGATAGTCTTTCTTGTATTCACCTGGCTGTGTCAACACTGATCCAATAGCATATTTCGAGGCATTAGTGTGAACATGAAACTCAATCGTCCAATCTGGAGAACGTAGTATCGGTGCCAAAGCTAATGCTTTTTTCAATTTTTCAAAGGCTTCTAACGCCTCAACTGTCCAAATAGGAACAAAGGTCAGTTTGTATATGGGTCTCACCAGATCATCAAAAAATATAATGTAATTTTGATAATGATTTGCATGACCCATAAACACATAAACTTCATGAATTGTTCCTGGCGGCGATAATTCCATAATGACTTTGATTTTGGAATAATTTGTCACAATGCCATGTCTTGATACCACATGCCCAAGAACAACTTCGTGAGAAACCTAAATCTGTCACTTTTCTGGCTGGTACTTGCAGCAACGTTCAAATACTTTTTCCAACCAATCCAGGTGGTTTGTATCTGTACTATGGACTCCGAGGTCATCTAAGTAAATTTCAAGAAACTTTTGTAGATAATCTTTGAAAGCAAACTACATCACTCTTTGAAATGAACTAGGTGCATTACAAAGTCCAAAAGGCATTACTTTATAAGCATAAGTGCCTCATTCTGTTGCAAAGGCTGTTTAATGATGATCTGCAGGTGCAATCTTGACCTAGTTGTATCCACTAAATCCATCCAAAAAATTGTAAGCTTCCGCTCCAACAAGACAATCCAAAATGCTTCCAGTAAAAGGTAACAGAAAATGATCCTTGCACATCACTTTGTTCAAGGCCTTGAGATTCACACAAATTGTCAATTTCCCATTCTTCTTAGGAACAATGACAATTGGTGAAAACCCATTCAGTATGCTCAATCTCATAAATGAAATTGGCTTCAAGCAATCTCTGTAACTCTTTCTTTATCAAATCCATAACATTAGGATTACAACGATAGAACTTTGTGACCTTTGAACTACATCAGGTATTAAGGGTATGGTATGCTTAGTAATTGATGTCGAAATCCCTTTGAGATCTTTATAAGTCCAAGCAAAGCAATCTTGATACTTAATAAGCAATGGTCGTAGCTCTTGAAACTATTCAGGAGTGAGTTGTGCTCCAACTTGTACAATCTTTTCTGGTTTGTCTGGTTTTGCAAGATTCATAGGCTGCGTCCTAGCTGGGCCATCATAAACATCTTTCGATTTGGGCACTTGTTCTTCAGGTTCACGATGTGCTTTGGGTAACATGATAACCACATCGTCTAGAGTATAGCATTTGAAATGCTCTGGCATATCATGCTAGACTTCCTTTGATTGTTCTTTGTCAAAAGAATTAGTCTTGGATCTTCACTTAGCTTTCTTAGCAGGAATCGATCGTGGAGGCGATGACTTCCGAGAAGATAGACTCTTCTTTGAAGGTGACTTCTTAGACGGATGATATCTTGCTAGAACTTAAACTTGAAAAATCTTCGTCAACTTTTCCTTTTCCTTTATCCAGTAAAGGTGGCACATTCTTGGAATCAACCTTTTGAGGTGGATTATCCCATTTCAAGACCGTATTATAATGTTGCTTAGCTTGTTTCTTCGTCATCGATCATGTAATCTTGTCTTTCTTCAATATAGCTGCTTTTGGCGGTTTTATTGTTGGTTCATCGGGAATATCACGTACTCCAAATCTGGTAGGGTCCATATGATTTACTCCCCAATATTTTACTGGTCGGTCACAAGTATGATCCGTTGTTGATGAATCATCATCCTCTTTTTGGGCTACTGGTTTGATAGTCCAAGTTATCGGGTCAACTTTGACTGCACGTTCACGATTTTCAAAAGTGATTTTTCCGGTACCCCAATTATGAATTACTTGCGCAACTCGTAACCATGGGTGTCCCATTAAGACTCGGTAGACATTTGGTGTGTCAGGTAAGTCCATTACTACAAAAGTAATGACAAATTGTACTTTGGCAATCTTGACATGTCTTCAACCATTCCCCGCGGACGATCGACCAGCTTAATGGCAAGAGCCACATGCTTAATCTTTGTAAGGCCCCATTTTGCACATAGTTTTGTTGAAATCAGGTTAACTCCTGAACCTCCATCTATCACGGTTGCTTCTTTGGAAAATTGTCTATGTTGTATTGGCAGGGTGATATTTTTTTGCTCACTTTCTCAGGCTGCTCTGACATGGAGTACTTCATTAGATTCTTCAAATCCAGCACAAAAAAGTGGTTTTTGATGGACTTTTGGTTTAGTTTGAGTTAACTTCTACACTAATACTTCCTTTGCTTTTGACACCAACTTCAAGAACTCTCCCAACGTAATATTGATCTTACTAGACAAAATACTCATGAGGAATTCTGTTTGCGGCGCTTCCGATTCAGTCATCTTGAAGGGTTCTTCATGATGATGCAACTGAGTATTCATATCTGTTTATGAATTATTTAGTGGTTGCATCAGTGAAGAATGGACTTTGGCTGCAACTTTAGCGGCTTCAAGCTCTTCTTCTTCTTGCAATTGTTTAATCCATTGCCTCATATCCTGATATCTCCTCTTTTCGACATGGAGATCTGGATAGACTCCAGATGTTGTTGGTATATCAATTAATGATATAGAATCAGCAAGTACTGGATCTGCTACCGGTCCTTTCTGCTTATGAGCTCTGATAACCACCATCAAAGGTATACTTGGCTCAGATTGAATTGCTAGTCTTTGCTTGATTGTTATCAAATTTACAGGAGTTGTAGGCGGTGGTGGCTTTGGTTTTTCGGGACACTCCTTGTAGCAATGCCCATAACCACAGTCACGACATAATGGTACAAATTTGCCTTTGTTTGGACATTCTACAAATTTGTGATTTTTTCCACATGCAAAGCATCCAAGTGGTGCTCTGGTCCAATTTCTAGATGCTTGTTGTTGCACGACAACATAAATAGCATACTGTTCTGAAGGTCCACTTTCATTACCATAACTCCATTGCTCGGTACCTCTGTAAGGTTCTGGTTTCATCAAATTAGCAGGAGGAGCCGATTGTGTCGGTGGGACTGATACAGCTAATCTCTTTGGATACCTAAGACGATGTTTGGCTGTAGGATCCCTCCCATAAAGGGGTTTTTGATATCCCCTCTGGACATATTGTTGCAATTCATTTTTTCAATTGAGGACATTCGTTCACTATGTGGTTGCCTACACAAATAGAACACCAGACATTTTTTCTGGTAAGAAAAGTCTTAGCAAACTTCTCCGGTTCCTTGTTTGCTTTTCCATGGAGATCTTCCAAGGCTTTGATCTTGTCATCAAATTGTGACTGCAATTTTTCCATCTATATCTGCTGGTTCTTCCCGAGCTTCTCAAACTCGTTGAGCATCATCTCTGTAGTAGTGTTGATATTTGTTGATGCGATAGTGGTGGAGGTCATAGTGGTCTGCCCTGCTATATAAGACAACATACCAATATTTGGCTCGTCATCTGAATCTTCATCCTCCTCCCATATTGCATCGTTCATAGTGTTTTGCAAAATTGCGTACTCATTATGGCGTTTCAGCTCACGTTTGATCCTTTTAGGTAGACCTGACAAAAACCACATAATCATAGCATTTTTGTTAATCAGCTCAGGTTCGCACACAGATCTGAGTGGTCTAACCCGTTCAATATAATCTCGTACCATTTTCGCTTTCCCATTTTAATTTTACTTAAAGTAGAAAAGGGTCTTCCACGAACTTCCGAGGTTTGTACCGTGTGATAAGGGCTCGTTTGACAGTTTTTCAATCTGTACCTTCAATCTCATCTTGATTCATAATACCAATCTTGTGTTGCACCCGTTAAGGCCATTGGAAATAGCTTAAGTTTATCTTGAGAAAAAACTTTGTCATAGACTTCACAAGATTTAGCATAGATTTGGAGAAATCTAATTGGATCTGTTGATCCATTGTATTTAGGTAGATCCAAATGGGGTGACCTCCTAACAATGATTGGATTGAGATCCTGAGGAGCACACAACCATTTTTTCAAATCAAATCAATCAGAAATGATTGATTTGATTTGATAGTTTATGATTGGATCTAGATTTTTAATCATAAACTATCTCAATTCAAATCTGCAATTTTTTTTTCACTTGACAATAATTAGATTTTTGATTTTTGAAAAATGATCTATGATTAAGCGATCGATACTTCTCAAAATAAAGAATTCTCAGAATTAGAATCAAATTGAACCAGATTTGACCAGAAAATTCAACGGAAATCAGTTGCGCATCATTTTTGGAAGAATATTCAATCAGATATTGAAGTAATAGATATAGTAAATGGTGGGCTTTCATTGGAACCTATTATAGATCAAAATTATCATGTAATCATAAGATGATTATCCGTAAAATATGCTAGTTATCAATAAAGCAACAATATCTTTTTTGACATTCGATTTCGAACTAACAAGCAGATGTCAGAACAAAACAATGAGAAAGCATAGGAGATTGAAGAAAGTGAAATTCATGTACTATTGATTGTGATCTGAAATACACTACAACTTGAAGCTGTCAAATTTTTGTATGTTGTGTTAGCATGATCAGGCTTATGTGTATTCAATCTGTTCAATCACATCTCAATTCAAATTTGTTACACGAATCTCCACAGATATTTATGACAAAATATCATTAGTTTTTGAAGGCATTTTTAATATGATTCCGCATATTCAACAATGCATAAAAACAATAAATAAACTAATCAGAGTGATCTTTGAACTGCAACTACTGTAATTTGAATCAAAATCTATTGTATTTTTTATTCAGGGGGATTGTAAAATTCCAACAATTTTCTCGTCCCAAAGAACTTGAAAACAAGTATTGGCCTGTCGTATAACTAGGCATTAGTGCGCATTAAATATCTTATAAATATTCAATCACTCACATAGATATTTTGACTCGCAATGACAAATTATGGATTTTAACCTACTAACAAATTAAGCTTCTTGGTATTATCAACCCATGGAATCTAACCTCGGAAGACAAACCATATACCAACTCACCATTCCTCAAGACCCACCCCAGCTCAATGGGGACGAGCCCTTCGGCCTCTTGCATCTTAGGCATTGCCCTCCCACGTTTGGGCACTGCCCTCCCACAAAAATTTAGCGATTGAGAAGGCTCACTCAAACAAGAGGATTTGGAAAATGTTTTTTCGACCATTTTAGGATGCAATGTACAATGAAGGGTGGCTATGCTACTAAATAGAGCAGCTTTCCATGTTTGGTGAACATGTTACAATTTTAAGATTTTTTTTTATATAGGAGGGTGGTGATTCTTTATCAATGAATCATGGATTTTTAAGTCGCCGATTTTACACTAGACCAACATATTGTTTTTTAAAAATAACGAACATATTATCAACAATGCAACGGACAATTTTTTAATTTATGCATTAATTCTGTGTAACCATGTTTGTTTTTTAATTTGTAAAATTACAACAAACTAAATAAAAACTTTGTAAAATTTTATTTCTAAATGTTTAATCATACACATTGTTCATTAACTTGTAAATCATATTATTTACTATTTATTACTTATCACTCACAATATCTATAAATGAGTGATTCTTTGATTTTAACGAAGCAATTAATGATCCACTATCTTCATTAAATCCTTTCAAGTAAGTGGGTGTATTTTAAATCTCAAGCCAAATAGTCTTAACTTTGGCTGGGGGTAACAGAAAGGTTTAAGAGTTGGCTGATAGTAGGAAATTTTAAGAGCCGACATTTCAACTGCATTTCAGTGGACTGCACACAACGGGTCTTTGCCTCATAGTGGACCACAAAATATGGATGTGATACAATATAGGATGTTTTACACTTTGAGGAGGTCTGCAACCGGTCAGGAAGGCTGAAGCTGCCCTGGTCAACAAATATTTCAAGAAACACGTGGCATCCAATCTTTATCCAATGGATAGGATCAATTACTTCTTTCACAGGTCACTATGTTGCTTCCTCTACATTACCTCATCCTTCAACGTAATTGGAAATTTGGTGGTTATATAAGCTTGACCAAAAGCAAATCCACTACTCTTCCTTCACTCTTTGCTGCCTTCTATTAAGTAGAAGAGTGCCACTGCCTTCAGTGCCCTTTCACATCCTTCTGGAGTGTGACCTTCTACGAATTTGGTGAGTTGCTTTTGCTACTGCTTTAGATATGATTTATGAATGATTTTTGCATAGTGTTTATCTGTTTTGTATACCAATTCAACAACAATTTAGTGTCCTCTTAATTTTGTTCTTGATATGGCATGTATGGTCATCGCTGGATCCAGAGGTAGTCTAGGAGGCAATGTATTGGCTATTAAATTACATTCAGTAATAAGGAACGCAAGTTTTTTTTTATCGTTATAACTAGAGATCATTTACTAAATGAATACACTTTGAACGTAAAGCAAAACTATGGTTGAAGATTTAACATTGCTTTTAGGGTTTTTGAATTTCCTTACATTATGAAATGTAAACTCAAACTTGGTACATGTTGTGGCTCATAAAAAAGTACGTATATTGTGGAAGAGTCACGACTTTATCACAGGAGTTCCTCGCTACATCTATTCAGGTATGAGCTTTAAACGAGTGCTATTTGAATTAACACTGATTGAATAAATAGTGTATATTATAAACTATGAGTAGTGGCAATGCATTAAGAGATGCAATGTAATCTAGAAGAGTTGATAAGAGCTTTCTTGCTCACATATAGATCACCATTCTTAAGATTCATTTGGATTTGAGAAATAAAAAAAAACAACAAAAATTGGTCAAATCTGTCAGATCTTGGTCAAAAGGAGACAAAATTGTCATTAGAGCTGATACTTTTTATTCTCTTTCAGGAAACCTTCACCGAGTTGCAAGAAGTTTTGGTTTCATTCACAAATTTTTCAAATTGAACGACGAAGATTCGTTCCCAGCAGATTTGCAAAAATATCAGAAAAACTATAAAAAAAACACCAAAAAACCATCAAAACCCTAAAAAATACAAAAAAAGGACCTTCGTCTGATTCACTTTGCATAAGATTCAGATCTATCTACTGTCAGGTCGACAAAAAATAATACCAAAAATAGAAGGCCAAAGTGATCGTTCATCTAGTTGCTGGTAACCTTTTGTGAAAAATTCACAACTTTCTACAAAAATATCAGTTCTCTAAGAAGAACATTCACCTAAACCTTCTCCAAAGTCTGTGTCAGTTTCACTTACTATTTTTGATAATCAGTAAGTTGGGCAAAGGTTTCCCAAAAGATCAATTGTCATATTGTCATATTTTTGTCAAAAAAAACGTCTTACTAAACTTAATATGAGTACCACCAACCATCCACAGACGGACGATCAAACAGAAAGAGTAAATCAGGTGCTGGAGGATATGCTTCGAGCATACGTCAACAAAAAGCAGACTAATTGAGAGGAGTATCTCTCGATATTAGAGTTTGCTTACAACAGTACCAAACATTCAGCTACGGGATACAGCCCATTTATGCTGATGTATGGTTTTCAGCCACGCTCCCCCACAGCTGTAGGGTTTAAACAAGAACAAGTTGAAGCAGCCAAAAACTTTTTAGAGGACCTAAACCAGATAATAGAACATGCTAAGCGTAGCATTAGGCAGTCCCAGGATCGAGCCAGCATTATGCAGATCCACATGGGATGTGCAGTTCTCCGCTGGTGAGAAAGTCTACTTGAGAGTCCCAGTTGACTCTAAAACCCTCAAATCAGGAGTGTGTGCTAAGTAGTCTCCCAAGTGTTGTGGTCCTTTTACCATCACTAGGAGACTAGGCGAGGTCACCTATGAACTAGAACTCCCACACAACAGTAAGGTTTTTCCAGTCTTTCATGTAAGTCAGTTACGAAAAGCCTTAGCCAGATCAGAAAATCTAGTAGGGGACAGTGTTCTAGTTCTCCCATTGGATTCTCAGCAACCTCCACACGAACCAGAGGAGATTCTTGATAATAGAGAGACGCAGACTCGTCATACGCTATATCGAGAATATCTAGTCATGTGGAATGATCAGCTTGTTGAGAATGCCACCTGGGAAAGAGGCAGCGTCCGCAAGATTTTTCCAGACTTTGTCTTAGAGGACCAAGACGGTTCTTAAGGGGGAGGGAGTGTTACGAGCACGTAACCAGTGCCGAACCCTAGAGAACACCGGAGGTCAGATACCACAGTCAGGGTCGTGTCCAGCGTACACGACCAACAGGGCAAGACAGTGTGAGTAGTGTGCCCCGGCACGGTCCATAGCCATGGTGGGCCTAACACAGCCTAGGGACCCTGTCAGCAGGATAGGGCCCCACGTTGGGTCCCGACGTGCAGTCGGCCACGTCAGTGCCACGTGGCCGACACTTGCCAGTATGCATGCTACCTGGCCTCACACTCGGCTAGGAGGGGCTTGCTCCATATCAGGGAGTAGGCAAGGTTGGGTGGATCAGTTAGTGTTTGCCCTATTGTGGTGTTAGGATCTATTACACGTACCCTTTGTGGTTGCTTGTTTTGGCATGCTTAGGATAGTACCCTGTGTGTAAGACTTTATACCAGATGTGTTGCATTGATGATTCTTGCAGTTGACGAGACTGGACATGACTGTACCCCCCCTGATACAGCTGAGCATCAAGGAGTGCCTATCCCACCGAAGACAAAGACAGGTGGTAGCCTTGACTAGTGACTCTAATGGAGAGGCTGAGAATCCAGACACAAATGGCAGAGACAATGTCGACGTTCAGAAAGACAGCCAATTCATAGACCACAGTCCACAGCTCCACGACAGTTGAGACGACACTGACAGTCCACTCGGAGATAGAGGTCCGCAGCCCAATCAACTATAGTTTCACAGCATACTATACACCATTTTTTCCAGGCTGATGGACACTTATTATACCAGGCTGATGGACTTTGACTGTGCCAGCCATCTCAGTATATATAGTTTTTGAGTTTGCAGTTATTGTTTTTTCTTTAGCTGATTGAGCTTTTCAGCTCCTATTTGTGCACACTTGACATGTACCTTTTTCTTAGTCCTATGTACCTTAGGTTATCTCAAGGACATCAATAAAATCTCTCTCTCTCTCTCTCTCTCTCTCTCTCTCTCTCTCTCTCTCTCTCTCTCTCTCTCACACACACAACCATTTTCCTAGTTGAAATAGCAAGTGCCATTGAAGTTGCAAGATCACAAGCCAAAGAACATGCCAATGAAAAAAAAAATTTAACAGTAGGCTATGAGCTTAACAATGAGTCCAAGTAAACATTCAAAGAGGTACAAACAGACAAAAATTAACAAGGAATGGCCAAAAAGTACAGGATAAGACTAGAAATTTACACAAAGATGGTGTCATCACCAGCGATGAGAATGCGGAAGCGAGCATGGTCGCCTTGTATGTGTCTCGGTCAAGAAGAGAGCATCCAATTGAGTTGCTTCATTCTGGTTTCTTGCATCCAGTTGAGCTGATTCATTCGGACTTCTGGACCTTCAGCCCATTGTCGAATAGTCCAACTATGTATTTTCCTGTATTGGCTGTGTCAATATATAGAGCCTTGAAGGACCTCATTTGATGATGACAAGGCAAAAGGCTTACATATGTAGATGAAATCAGTTAGAATTTCCCTCAGGTAATTCACGAACTTCGTTTGATTTTGCAGACCATCAATTCATAAAATACAGGAATAGTTTTTGTATTTTTTTAGAGACGTCACTTTTAACAGCGGTCTTCATGAATTCTGATTCATATGCATGTGTGTGACATACGTGACTTTTTACGTTTTTCGTTTCGAGAATGCATAGTCTCAACAGCGGTCTTCACGAAATCTGGTTCTTAAGCCTTATGACCGGCAGAAAATTACATGTTGCTGAATGTCTTCCAATAAAGAGGCGTGTTGGTGAAGGCCTCAGTTCCTCTCCTTGAGAACAAGGGTTCGACTCCATTCAGTCTCACAAACGATGACGCAGAAGAGAAAGAAAACGTATGTAGCTGCCAGGACGGCTGCACGGCCTTTAACAAGTGAGTAAAGTGAGTCTCAAATAATCAAGACCGCATGTCAGTGAAGATCTTCTTTCGTCTCGTTAAGGCCTCGGACTCTTGAGATCAAATCCACGACCGCTCAATAGGCCATCCTAAAGAACAACTTAGCAAAACCTTGCCAGGGAAGATTTTGTAGTTGCAATGAAGTGAGCCGGCTGCAAAGGCAGCGCGTTATGGCGTCTACCAAGCTGCAGAGGCCTTTCTGCTTAAAATGAACGTAGAATGATAGATTGAACGCTGGGTAAATATGGATTTGTGTTGATTGACCAGATTTTCAGAAATTTAAATTTACTATTTTCAAAGCACGTACAATATGAAGTGGCATGTGACATGTTGGCGAGGACATTCTTTCCTCTACTTGAGGTCAGGAGTGCAGCGGCACAAGCAACCTCAACAACATAAGTAACTTGACCTACGCTAGCGAGAGACATGCATAATAGTCGACTTCCCCTCTGCAGCATCCGAATGATATTGGTGTATCGAACAGTAACAAAAAGATGTAAAGACGTTGAAGGAAATGTTCGAAAAAAATTACAAGCAGGAAAAAGAATAAAACTGGTGATGATAGTTTAAAGAGACTATAATAGAATCGATTTGACAAATATAGTCTGGAAAACTACATGAAAATGCTTAGGGGAAGGAGGGAAAAAACTACTGAAGATGTTTCAAAAATAATATCCTCAAATTGATTTGACGACGAAAGCATCTTTGAACTAAAAATGTGAAGATGCTTAAAAAAACCAGAAAAACTGTTGATGATGTTTTTTGTAATGGCTAACTGTTGATGTTAATGATTTCTGATGTTTTTTGTTTAGGCTAACTGTTGATGTTAATCATTTCTCGCAAGAAAAATCATAATATAATTGAATTGACAACAAAAGCATCTGTCAAACTTGAATCATCAACACTAAGACGAAAAA
This sequence comes from Diphasiastrum complanatum, assembly GCA_029204225.1. Taxonomy (NCBI): domain Eukaryota; kingdom Viridiplantae; phylum Streptophyta; class Lycopodiopsida; order Lycopodiales; family Lycopodiaceae; genus Diphasiastrum; species Diphasiastrum complanatum. Next base: position 16,710,680 of record CM055099.1, read on the forward strand.
AAGCACGTTAACGTTCGATCAAATGCCTCCTTCAGGAATCCATCGACGCAGAGAAATACCATCGAAAGGTGAGAAAGGAGAAGACGTTTGGAAGACGATTCGCTCGAGCTTCGATGGACGGGCGGCTGTTCCCCTGGATTGAGTGTGTGGGTGACCTGCTGTAGCAGGTCACTCGTTTTCATAAAAAAAAAATCCTCCAAAAGGCTTGGCCAATTAACACCTTTTAGCACCCATTAGCAAAATTGCCCTCTACACATAGAGATGCACAATTGTTTAGCCAATAAAGCTTTGCCACAAAGCGCGTCTTTATTGGGGTTGGACCAAACTTCTTGCATGCACAAGAGCATCTAGGGGGCCTATGATTGTAAGACTATCATATGAGTGGGCTTCTGAGAACTTTGAATGGAATAGTATGTACTATCGTCCATGCATGATTTGAGCCAATGAAGATTCGCTATGTGGTGCGTCTTTACAAGGTAGCCCAAACCTCTTGCACGTGCAAAAATAATGTAGATAGCATGGATGCCCTTGACAAATGTTTTTATCTACAAATCAAGGATCTATGATTGTACAATTATCATACGAACAAGGTTGCAAAAAGTCTGAATGGTGTAGTTTTGTACGATCGCACATGAGGTATTGAGTCAATAAAGATTTGCCACATAGTGAGTCTTTATTGGCCCCCAAGCCCAAACCTCTCGCAAGTGCAAGAGTGTTGCCTATAATAGCATGGGCACCCTAGGCCCAATGTGTATGGGTGTGACTGCAACTAGGTCACATCTTGTAATTTTTGGCTAATATTAGACCCTTTTGCCAATGTTGAAATATTAGACCCTTTCGCCATGTGTGGTGTCCTCCACACACGTCAAGCAATGAGAAAATATTGTAGAGTTTAACACTAAAGAGCTCAAGCAAAATAGGTAGGGAAAAGAGGCACTCTCAAACTCACTTCGTTGTTGTTTCTCCAACTTTGGACGCTTGCCTTCCCTTGGTGGAATTCTGAAGGTTGGTCATTTTTTTAGTTTTACACTTAAGCTTATTACAACTCAAATATAAACAAAAAAAAATTGTGCTTCTTAAGTAGTTGTTCTAAATGTTGGATTATTATCTGTATTACTCTAATCTGATTTTTAATCTACATCCATTCATTTATCCAGTTACTACAAATTTACTCGCATTATTGCACAAACTACAAAAATGATGAATCACAAAGCAAGTTTACGATCTACTTACGGCCTCTTATGGTCTCTTACGAGCTCATGGACTTTTATGTCTACTTATGACTAGTTATGTACGAGCTTATAGTGCTTCGCGATCGTTTACAGGTCTTTACACTTATTAATGAGTTTTTGTTTTATGTTATAAGGGAAAGCTCCTCAAGATCCTGCTAGCTTCACCCCCAAGCCAAGGAATAGGAAGCATGAAAGTAGAATGAGAGCCTGGCAATGAATCAACTGCAAGATGGAGTAGTAGGGTGAGTTTGGCCTCCTTATATAAGGCTTAGAACCCCCTGTGCATTTAGTAATGCAAGGTCCCAACTCCCTTATACATAGATTCCACTAGAATAGAGTCTCTATGCATGGATCCTCTATTCATAAAATTGCTATTGATACTCTACACATGCACATACGGTCCCAAACCATACTTTGCTGTGAAAAATGCATAATCATTCATAACTCCATCTCGAGTACACGTCTAGTCACCAAAGACTCTCATGACAAAGTCACATGCAACCAACCATATTCATGTAACCAACATGAACAATAAAACATCACATAATGATCAAGGCTTGCTAAAGAATATATCATTCTATACCAACACCTTTGCCATGTGTAGATCCACTGCTAAAACCTGTCTGTTGATTGATGTCTTGGTTCAAAATTAGATTGGCATCCCATATTCAAGTACCTCCAGCTGTTGTCTACATGGATCATTCCTAACTTGTATGCCAAGCATTGGATTGTGCCATGCTAACAACCTTAAGAAAACCTAACAACTTACATGTCTAAAGAAATTGCAGCAAAATGAATCCCAATCAATGCTAAAAGTGATGAAAAATGCGCATTTGATTGATCTAGATCCAAACTATGAGCTAGAAACAAAACTAGCTTATCTTGGCATTTAGCTTCACAAATGGCACATAGATTTGATCAAACACTCCATAGAACGGTTTAGCAAGTTTCCAAGAACTGTAATCAACTCTGGTACTCTCCAATCGATGCATTAAATGCATAAGGTCACTCACATATCAAAGCTCTAACTCGCCGCACAAAGACAATGTTAAGGAAAGTGAAAGATCTCGATTTTTCATCATTAACTATGACAAAATCTCATAGAAGTATACACATCTCCATCTCAGATTTACATTTTAGGGTTACCCTTCAACCATGCTTGACCTATACCTAAATTCAATACCCTAACCCTATATTGACCTCAAGATCTCGAGATCCACCAACAAGGTAAAACATGCTAAAAATAGTCCTACATTCTCTCTACAATGCTAATGTACATTTTGTACTCATTAGTAAATATGCCAATGGACCTCGTGTGAGGAATTTACATGATTAGGCATAGGTTTAAGCATATAAACATGTAGCATGTGCCACATCATCACTTACAAGTGGAATTACAACAAACTAGTCAAGCAAGACTTGTGAAATTTCAACACTCCTCCTCACAATTTAGCTTGATGGGAATATCTTGGATCAATAATTTATACATGAATAAAATGTGGGGGCCGAAATACAAGGCCTAAGGGGCATTTCAATGGAGCTCGGGAGAACTCAAGAAAGTAGTACCTTATAGGGATGAAGCTAATGTAAATATCAATTTTGCATAATTAATGGCCCAAGCATGGCATCCTGCGCGTATAAGCCCATCTTGAAGATCCGTCAGTAGATAAGTTGCGTTAGGCCCCAAGTATGGCATCCTGCGTGCATAAGTCCAACTTGTGGTGCCATTAGTCACTAGGGAGCAGGAAGCCAATTTTTGCAAGTCTCAAGGTTTAAACTTAAGTATGCAAAAGTCAATGTCAAGATTCTAAAAAAGAACTTGCATTCTATATTGAGACTTGAAATTAGAACTCCAAAACTACTCAGCTTGGCTCGCCTAGCTCAAATTAGAGAGACAATTACTTGTTGAAGACTGTATTAAAAGGGCGAGCCAAGAGCTTGCACCATTGCTGAGATATCTGACTTCAAAGATTTTGAGAAACTTGCCTCTACAGCCTCAGTAAAAACCCATCTTGGTTCGCCTCCTTCACCATTGATAGATCTCATTAAGCCCAGTACACTATCCAAAGGGCAAGCCAAGAGCCCAAATACTCATCATTCTAGATTGAAAAGTGCGAAAATCCTAATTTTTACACTTGGGATTCAAGATTTGTACAATCCCAAAGTGTCATATCTCACTACTCTCTCAAGGTCTTGGTTCGCCTATTTGCAGGTTGCATTACCCACTCAGAAGAGCTTAATTTGAGTCAGGAGAGCCAAGACACCCAAAGAATCAACCAAAAAGTCGAAAAATCCAATATTTACTATTTTTGGCCTAAATTTTGGGGATTCCAGGATTTTTAGGATCCCAGAATTTGGGTGTTGGGATTTGGGGAATGCAGATTTGGGATTGGTAACAAGTCTCAAGACATGTGGATTTGGGGATTGTCGGAGAGTGAATGAGGGAAGCAAATCTGGGGATTTAAGATGGGAATGGGAAACGTGAATATGGGAATTTGGAGAATTGGGGATTGTAGATTTGGGATTCACAAAAGGTCTTGCAGATTTGGGATCCCAAAATGGGAAGGCAATTCTAGCAATGTAGTTGGGTGAAAACAAAAAGTGTGATGGTTGGAGATAGGATGAGATTTTTGGATCTCCTCTTTGGCCAGTGATAAAGTGTGAATATATGCAGGTTATACCCAAGGGGGGAGTCAAGATATCAAATTTTGGAGTCCTGGGGTGATTTTGGAATTGTAGGAAGCTAGGCGTGAAAAAAATCCAAATCTATAGATCCTTTGGGAGGTATGGCTCGCCCTTCTAGGAATGTCAACACATGTATTAGATCTCTCAGATATGAAAGAGGCGAGTCAAAATATCCAAAATTGAAGCTTGTAGACTAAAAATAGTAAATTTTGGGTTTTCTCTGGTTTTGGCCAATCCTGTGGGTATCTTGGTTCTCCTTACTCAAATTAGCTTCTTCACAAGTAGAGAATGCCACCTACAAATAGGCGAACCAAGACCTTTTGACACTCACAAAAAGTCTATCAGATTGGGGATCCCAAAAAGAGCAAAAATCAGAATTTTCACAATTTTTAATGCAACATCATGGGTGCTTGGGCTCTTGATTCACCCTCTGGATAGTGTACTAAACTCAATGAGATCTATCAATGGTGAAAGAGGCAAACCAACATCCAGATCTCATTCCCCAATTCCAAATTCCAAAGCTTACATTCGTACATTCCCAAACTCACATTCCCAGAGTTTGAATTCTTGGATCCCCAAACAAGATACTTTTCTTAGCTGCGAACTTAGACAAGATCTTTTGTTTGGATGCAACTAAGATCAGTTCAAAAGACTAAATCTAGGATCTCAAGAGAGGAAGGAAGTTCACTTGGAGACGAGGAACCATCAACTAGCCATCCCCAACCCCAGAATCTCCAAGAGCAGTTCGACATGGCTGCCAATAATCCAAACCAACCTCAAGAGAATCCAATACCACCTGAGGCACCAGAGCCCGAAGGATCCCCAACTCGTTAGCCTTTGTTGTACCATTACCAGGAGCCATTCCACATAATCAACGAGCTCCTAGACTCGATCTGCCACGATATGATGGTACTACCGACCCAACACAATGCCTTTAGATTTATGAGAAAGCATGTGAAGTCTATGGAGAGACAACTCCGGAAGAAAAACTCCAACTCTTTAGTATGACCCCCACTGATGCCGCTCGCAAGTGGTATTTCAACCTTGAGCGTCACGAATGAAATGAGTGGGAATCACTCAAGGACTGCTTCGTTAAGAGGTTCACATCATCTAGATTCCTTGAAAGCCCACTTTTATTGCTTAGTAAGATCAAAATGAGAAAGGATGAGAGGGTACGCGATTACATTGAACGACTCAAACGTTTTAAGACTGAAGGCCCTGCCCACTTAGCACCTGATCAGGTCGTGCTCATATGGTTTATGGCTGGCCTCCCGAAATCTATCTGGCATGAACTTCGACTTCTAGAATCCTATGCTACCTTACGTGATGCTATGGATGATGCAATCCGTGAAGAGGATGAAGGCTCCAATGAAAAATATGAACCCCAACGTTCTCGAGCCATTGTCTCTGACCAAGGCCATAGATCTCAAGTTGAAGGATCCTCTACCGATGTTGCCACACAATTGTTGTTAGAGCAACTTGAAACCATGAATAAAACCCACTTGGCACAGATGGATAAGATATCCAAAGATTTTAAATAGAAATTGAAAAATACCACACCACAAGGGCCTATTGTCAACCAATTTCTCAAGCGTGATAATGTTTGGTGTCCCACATGTCAACAAAATCACACGGCGAACGAATGTCCACAGAATAGACAGATAGCCCAAAGGTTTTGCATCTTTTGCAACACCAACAATCATAATACATATACTTGTATCTACAATCCAAGAATACAAGCCGTTGCACGACAATACCAATGGAGGATGCAACAACAGGGTCCCCAAACTACGAGTTACCAAAGGCCCACATTCCAACAAGCACCCCAACAACGCTTAGCACTACTTGGATCAAATAACGCAGCACCAGCCTTAGTAGTGCGACATCCTGGGCCTCAGATGAATCGTCAAATCATCCCATCAAACCTTGCTACCATAAGTCATGATCCTCAACCTCAGCTAGAGTTCAGCCTTGAGAATGTCTATGTGCCTGAGGATCAAGGGTTTTCCTGTTTTTACTCAGATGGAACTGAAGCTTTTATTTATCCTTTATTTACCACACAACAACGTTTCTATGAAAATAGAGCACCTATCCAATGTTATGGCTGTGGAGAGAACCACCACATTGCTGAGTGCCCATATAAAGGCACCTACACACCTATCTGTAGGGAATGTGGCCATGGCCATTGCTATAAAGATTGCCCATCCTGACCAATAGAGCCACAAGTTGATGCACTTGTCAACCTTGCAACTATTGTACATGGTAGGAGAGCGAAATCCACAATACTAGAAGCCCCTGTCTACGTTCAAAAATGTGCCCAACACTTGAAAGAGTCCCCAGTTGTGGAGAGAATTTTGAACGAGGAGCATAGTCAACCCCATACTATAAGCAATTACACTAAATCCACTGGACCAGGAGAGTATCCCAACCCACAAAAAGAAAAAGAACATTATATCAAGATAAAAAATTGGATACAAGATGAGCAAGCTAAGGCCCCTATTGGTGATCTCAATCGACCAATAGAACCTATGGATTTGCCTGTACACTCGAACAAAGCTGCGAATGCTCCTACCTCAACCATTAAACAGGAAGGGCTTATCCAACCTGAGTTTGATGAAGAACCCTTTGCCTCCCTAGAACCAGAAGGGAGTGGGATCGAAGTCTTAACTGCTTTATTGTCCAGTCATGTCACCCTGCCCTTAGGTAATGTTTTGAATAATTCCAAGCCCCTACGCCAAGCCTTAATCGTCTGGTTAGGAGATAAAAATACACCTACATGACCCTCCATGAATGGAGAGAGTGATGATGACCAGTTCGTAATGGCCATTGGTGCTACTTGGGAAAATGAGAAAAGTAATGTTACCCTATCTGTTCAGTACAAGAACCTCCCTTCAGTAGCTGTTGTTATTGACGGTGGTTCAGGTGTAAACATCATGTCATCACACATATATCGAGAGTGGGGGCTGAGTTCCTTAAAGCCCGTAGGTTTTTCTATAAAACTTGTTGATCAGAGCTATGTCAAACCCATGAGAATTTTTGAAAATGTACATGTGAAGGTCTCTGATCTTCGTTTTTTCATTAATTCACAGTCTTAGATCTTCCGAAAACAACCTCATCTTACCGACTTCTGTTAGGAAGACCCTGGCTAAAGTTAGCCAAAGTACACCATGACTGGGGTACAGATCATATCACATTGGAGAATCGGGATCGAGCCGTGAGAGTCAATCCAAATACCTAGACCATTAAGCCTGCGAGCCCGTTAGAAGAAATGACTTCATCCACTACCGATCACACAATTGATCGAAATCTAAAGAAGCGCTACAATCCATTGGGAATCCATCCATCTCCCTACTCCGAGAAGCCAATCAAGAGTCAAAACCTGCAAACCAAAAGTCTGTCACCCTTGATGATGAAATCAAAATCGGGGTGAACATGATCGAACTATCATGGCTTCCATTAGAACCACCCCAAAAAGAACTTCTTCTTTGGTGCTCAGTAATCACCTTGGAAGATGATGTGGGATATTCTGACGAACAAATGTTATCCTACTTCGATCCCCAACGTTATGGAGAAAGGCGACTACCAGAAGACGTCCCTAAAATCCATCCTTGGCTAAGGTCTCTAAAGAGCCTCACCTCTCAAGTGTATATCAATACTGGGTCAAGATAAGCCAATGGGACAATCCAGTAGATGAAGCCATAACCAGTGTGGACACCATGTTGTGGGACCCCCTTGAGAAGATAATTTAAAATCAAACCCTCCTATCTGCTCGTGCTCTATCAATACAGTGAAGAAACCAACTTCCAAAACACCTGCTAATCTCAAGGGAAAAGCTAAGATGGGTTGTGATCGTCCACAACTCATGAATACCAAAATTCAACCAATAGACGTTGCATCTAAGGTCTCAAAAAGAGTCTCGACAACATCCACTTCTCCATTCCAAAATCAGAAACTAAGAGATGATTCAGAATTGACGGCTGAGACTTTGCACGATGTACCAGCATACTTTTGAGACTATACCTTAGATGATGTGATCGTTGCTATGCTCCAAGCCCAGCGGGAACCCGACTCGAACGACACACCTGAAAATTCTTGTTCGTATGAGGGTCCTGCAAAAGTCCAACCTCTAGATCTAGTCGATCCTGGAGAAGGAGAGAAGATAGTCTATGTAGGTGAACATCTTACTACTGAAGAGCTATCCGATCTAAGAGACCTCCTACGAGAATACCACGATTGTTTTGCATGGTCCTACAAGGATCTGAAGGGAATACCACCTTAAGTAGTGCAGCACACCATTCCGTTAGTCGATGGTGCTGAACCGAAAGTGAGTCGACCTTATCGCTGCAACCCCCATTACTCCGAACTGATTCAACAAGAGTTGGAAAAGTTACTAGAAGCTGGATTCATATATGAGATTGAGCATACCGACTGGGTATCCCCAATTGTGATTGTGTCTAAAAAGAACGGGAAACTACGCATTTTTGTAGACCTCAAGAAACTTAACGCATTCACAAAGAATGACCACTTTCCCCTGCCCTTTACCGAAGGAGTGCTCGAACGAATAGCAGGAGAAGAGGTCTATAGTTTCCTCGACGGATTCAGTGGGTATAACCAAGTGCAAATAGCACCTGAAGACCAGCATAAAACTGCCTTTGCAACCACATGGGGGACTTATGCTTTTCGCGTGAGCTCACTCAAGTTTCGCTTCGCTTCGTTTTGTCCAGTTTTGTTTCGTTTAGTTTTGTTTCGTTACAGAGCCTGGTTGATATTTGCAATTTGTGTTCAATGTTTCATCGCATCAGTGGTATTAGAGCCACCCTGTCATAGTCTGACATAGCCTAAAAGCTATCAGATCCAGGAGGCTAAGCATTCAAACAAAGAACCATCAACAAACGAGAACACAATTCACAACAATGGCTTCAATAAGCAGCATACAATCCAAGATTTGTACAATCCTCGATTCATCAGAATCTAACTTCCTAGCATGGAAGGTTAAGATCTTGCTGATACTAACAGGAGAAGGATTATTCCCTTGGGTAGATGGCACCGAGGAGATGCCTACAACAATAGGAAAGGAGCTACGTGAATGGAGCCAGGGCCCTTGAGAAGGAACCTTTCTTTTGAAGGCTGACACCAACAAACAAGGAGGACTACAGAATCTGGGGGTGGAATCATAAAAAGAAATTCCACCATCAGCTAGATCTTTTGCAGTTCTACCTCGATATTGCAGCTGTCCAATATCAGTGTGAATAACATCTAACACACCTGCTAAAGATCCACTCGACTCTCATTCATTTATGTTGGTTGAATATAAATCTGCAAGAGAAAAATGATCAGATTGGCAGGTTTACTATTAGATATTTATGAATGACAAAAATCAACGTATCAAAAATATCAATACTCACAGTTGTTTTTTTTATGATCCTAACAGTTGAATCCTTGCACATTTATCTCTGAATGCATATATACATGTTGGACTAGAATTTCAAAAATAGATTTTCCTCCTGATGATGTTCTGAAATCCAAAATTTTGGCCTTCCAATAAGATCGAATTGATAGTTTTGACCTTTTCCTTTTTCGGAATGCTCCTCTTGATGATGGATGCATCAAAACCCAAGAGTTTTTTTTAATATTATCTTGGCACCCATAATCCATTATCATCTGTCTCGTTGAATAGAAGCACAGAGTCGATTGAGGAGCATGGCTTCCTTGATGGCGCCATTCGTAATTTGCATGCAAAAATATGAAACAATGAACTATGAATCTGAAAATTTGCGTAGACAAAAAGCCATGAATATGAGAAAAAGTGTTGGCAAAAATTTGAAACACTGATCTATTTGGCACCACAAATTAACTCTGGTTATCTCTGTTAACCATGGTTTGACAATGCATATACATTAATGGTACATCGATTTTTGGCCACTTGACAAATATTTTCCTAATTGGTGGTTTCCAAGTACTTACCAAAAAACCTAGTTTTACTTGACTAGATTCAATGTATCTCAATTAACCAATAGAAATAGGTCCAGATCCGACCTATCACTTCACCTACTTTCTCAAAATAGTAAGGACACTATTTTTAGGCCTTATTGACATAAAAAATTGAATGTATAAGTTGAAATCTAAGTTTGGCCTCCAAATTGCCAAATAGAACCAACAAAGCTAGTTGACAATTTTCATACTTACGTGGATCCTCAAGGCAATATAATTGCCAATAGAAAAGGGAGGGTGGTTTTGGACCGACTCTATTCTTTATGCTAACACCATTTTGGTGATAGATTATTTAGTAAATGGTCCGAACAACCTGCCGCCAATAAACGACAGGCCATTGGTACCCTTCGTGATGAATTCCAACAAGAAGAGAAAATCGAGGAGAAGGAAATTTATAAGCATATGAGCTTATGGATTAGGCATCGTTGTGATATGGCACGACGAGCTTATAGGGACGGGCAATCCAAGCCCTCCTGGTGTTCAAGAAATGATTGGAACCATGTAAAAGGGAATGAACGAACACCAGATAAATACAAGATTCAGAAAGATGCTGCAACCGCTAGGATGCATGGGATAGGCAATTCATATGCTTTTATTTTTTAATATGCATTATGACTAGCTGCTTCAACGTAGCCCTAAATCAATTTCAGGCGGACTATGGACGTCTGCCAACTAAGGAGGAATACGAATATGCCTACAGGGAATCGTACGACGCATTAGTCGACAAACTAAAGAGCGAGGGTCATCCTCCAAATGTAAGTACTAGTTATTGTATTCATACTAATGTGGCTTGTATTCTAACGTCAATTTAAGTTAATTTAATACGATCAAGCATTAAATATTAATTTAGTTTGTTTGCTTGTGTTCATGCAGACTGGACGTCATGACGACGACAGATAGATTAGGTTTATTTATTTTACTTGATGTTAGATCTACAAAGACTCGTGCAACATTAAAGCACCAATTTTGCAATACATTGATTCATATTATGAAAATATTATTATTGCAAATGATCGTGCTATATTGCCATTGCTTTTATATGTGCAATGTTCTTTTTTCAAAAATTGCAATGTCAAATTTAGAGATGTGGATTGATGTAATAACCAACTAAGAAATTAAAACCATGTGCAATGTCGGATTTTATTACTCTTGATTCTTCACCAGATCCTTCATCGAGTTATTCTATTTATAGTAATTTATTATTCTTAAGTTCGACGAACATTCAACCTATCAAGATTATAGAAAATCTCTATTTTTACCCTTATCAAACTATAGAAACTGTGGATCCTTCGCCAGTTCTACCCTAGCTTTATCTGAGTCAGATTCTCTGTCTGAGAGTTCGACGAAGGTTAATTTCACTAAATTTGTCAGAAAAATCTAATCAGAGAGTTTTTACCAAAAATAACATTGTTGAACCTTCGCTGAGTCAACATTTGCCTAGGAAACCTTCGTCAATACTATTTTTAGGTTCTAATTATCTAGATTAAGTCCCTGCTCTTTGACATCTACAAAAGGTGAGTGGGCTTCTCTATTTGCATGGGTGACCCCACCTGCATCACCAATTGAATGATATATTGTTTTGTCCATTGAAACTCCAAAGTCAGTATCATAGATCTCAAAATCACTACACTCGGAGTCCGAGTTCAACAATAAGTTTGCATTAGAGTCTGGCTATAACCACATAGCTATAATGCAACATCATTGACCACACACTATAACATATGAATAAGAAAACATAAACTTGCTCAATTATTGTCATCATTTGTTTTCAATACATTCCATTGTCCATTACAACGTAGTTATATTGCAACTCATGGCAAATAAACGAGATATACCAATAAGTGGACCATTTCTCTTTTGAAAAGTATATCTGTTTTTTTGACACAATATGAAAGCAAACTTAAAAATTCTCAAAAAGCCAATCATTTTATTTTTTCGAAGGGATTGGGAATAGCTTCTTGACATTGATATATAGCAACAAGTCCAACCCCTTTGGCACTGGCAAGTTTGGGTTGAACCAATCATTTTCCACCTTGGGCTTGTTAAGTACACCTATCACCCGGCAAAACCAAATTTGAAGATATTTGGCATAGAATCCAGCCAACCTCACTAGCTCATGGGGTGATCCCCTTGACTGCTCACAAAAATTGACAAGGGCTTGACAAGTTGTACTGAGACTTGAAAAATCCCCTTCAATCATTGGCCATCTAAACATGTGACTACTTTGTCGTGGAGCTAGCAATCTCTCACGATACTTGATGTCTTTGATAGGTGCCACCAAGGGCGGCATGTACAAAATGAAGTCGTTGAATTTATCAAGGACTTGACTATCTTGGATGACAACAATAGTGGAGAACATTGGCAATGTCACAAGGTGCCCCCTTGCAACTTGCAATTCCGTTTTTCTTTTTTCTTCGAGTTGTTCCCGCAGTAATTTAATATCCTCACCTTGTATTCGAATTATGTCTCTCCCTTTTTCTAGCTTTTGACAAGCATTGTGAAAATTGTCCCTATAGGTCTCCTTCTGTGAAATTGTGAAATGAAGATCAGCCTTCACAGCTTCCAAGACCCGCAATCTCGCCTCCAAATTTGCTATTACCTGGTTGGCCTTGTCCCTCTCAGCCATTGTCCTTTCATTCAACTTTTCCAACTTTTCACATTTTCGTTCCAAGGCTTGGTATTTATTTAAACATACTATGGATGGAACTGGTGTTGGCAATGATCGTTTTTTTTTTTCATTTCTTTGATTTTCGGATCAAAAAATGAAGGCGTTGTATATTTACGTCCAATTTTAATTGTACTTGGTTGAGCAAGATAGTTGCGCAACTCCTTATCTCCAAATGCTACCACTGACCCGCTTGTAGCATTGCTTTGATTTTCATCGGTACGAACAGATGTTTGTTTCATAGGTGGTTGTTGCAACCCACCCCCTTCATTTCCTTCAGTGCACACACCCAAGGAATCAACAACTTCATCACGCCTCTCCATCAAAGCGAGTGAGTGAACTTTCCAATTAATTTTGCCAAAAAAACCCTAAATCCAACAAGATGTCTACCAAAGGAACACTCCTGTAAAAATGACATGTTCTTTCAGATTAACATCATTGTGATGTCCATGAAGCAAAGCAAGCGCTAGAGAGATGATATTGTACCATGAGAAATGACAAGCAAAGGGGGTTAGAATGAGAAAAATCGATACATAGAGAGAAACTTTATTAATTTTAACTAAGGAGAGAGAGAGAGAGAGAGAGAGAGAGAGAGAGAGAGAGAGAGAGAGAGAGAGAGAGAGAGAGAGAGAGAGAGAGAGAGAGAGAGAGAGAGAGAGAGAGAGAGAGAGAGAGAGAGAGAGAGAGAGAGAGAGAGAGACTCAAAATCACCCTAAACCCCATGTGCACCTTGGTCTCACTTTCATTCACCACTCCTAAATGGATTTGGCCATTGTTTTTTTTTTTTGTCAAACTTGCTCAGATTTCGATATGCTTGGTCTTCAAATTGGTCTTCAAGTGGATTTTGAAATTGAAGACTGATCAATATCGATCAATCAAAAAATACTGATGCTTTCCTTTAATGAGCATCAACATAAAATGCTTAATTAATTTTTGCCCTCATTTGTCACATAGAACCTACATCTTTGAGACCTCTCTTGGCAATGAAGACAACTCTCCTAGCCATTATGCTACCACAGCCTCAACTTGGCAAAAAAGTCTAGAAATACGCTAGATAAGTTACATCACCCATGAACATTGCATGTTCCTTATTGACCACATTGCATATTGTTTCACAACGCATACATAGATGATTACACACAAAAGACTTGCTCTGAGTTTCGATAAGCATTCATTGAATTCTACAAGGTAACTAGTAGATTGTTATGCAAGAATATCCTTATTTATCTACTTTCTCAACATCTCTCACGCTTTAATAGTTCATGTGATTCTGGAATGATCATGAGCTGTGAATGATTTTGGAATGAGCTGTGAAAGTACAAAATATGATCATGGTGGGATCGTGGGCTGTCAACCCAATGAAGTTTATGGCAACGTGAATCACAGAAACAAACAACATAGTTAGTGATAGAAAAGTGGATTAGAATTTGTTTCTTCTCAAAAAAAACTAGTGTATACTAATAATCTTATGGAAATAGATTTTAAATTTTCTTTAAAGTTTGTAGTCAAAGGTTGTTTGACTACTTAACTGAATAATTGCCTACAAATGAGCAGAATCACTATATGATCGTCATGGAATGTGTGGTACTCCTAGTTGTATTGACTATAGGACTGAATAATCTTATTAGTGTACTTGGATTGAAAGCTAGAGTATAAAAAATAGGCATGCTTATGCATAAAAATATGAAGCTAAAACATGATTGTACAGAAGGCAGGTGGGAAAACAATTAGGTGAGGAAAATGATGAATGTGTAACAAAAACAAGGCACATATGTTCAAAATTAAAACCTTCATCGTAGTTCACATGGAAACTCAACCATGGTTCTCAATTGTCTTCTAGCTATCAACAAATTCAATGTATATCAATGATCAAATAGTGCTATAAACATGTCACTGTCCTGTTTATAACTAAGTTTTAGTATCTCTAGGTTGACTACTTGTTCGGCTCGAATCTGACCTTTTTGGTAGGATAGAAGGCTCAAAGGACAGCATCTCATGTTGTCTAAGTTATGAGATTGTATAAGAAAACTTTCTGCTACCCCTAGGTTTGAGCTTCAGAACTTAGAACTTGATTCTTTACATTCCGAAAGTGGCATATAGAGCTAATTTATGTTAGAAAAAGCTTTAGCTCCCTAACGAATACATGCGGCTTTTTCAAAGCATGTAAAACAACCAAAATCAGGCAAAGTATGTTCTGTGTAGTATAAACTTAGCTTGTTCCAAGAACAGAAGGTCAATCACCTTTGGACTAGTAGAAAAATAGATAGATTGACTTGAAATGATTTAAACATAGACAATCAACATTATAGAGGTATAAGAGTGAAGGTAATTCAGGCACAGCTTGGTTTTGTAAGAGATGACTACAATTATCTGCAAGTGTATGAAAATGAAACTATGTGGGAGTAGGAGATGGTTGGTCTACAGCCATGCACTCTATACATAGAGCAAGACAATGTCTGTTGAAATGGATATTTTCAGGGATTTTCAAGAGGGTGACGACTTAAAATTTTCATTTGCAACAGTAATAGGACAACTTTTGAAAGAACATACATGTGCAGATACTTCACTTTGCTAAATGTTGCATCGAACGTAAGGCACTTTTAAGCTCTTCTTGAACTGATCTGGTAAACTCTTTAGTTTTGACTCTCATGTTCTAGAGGATTAAGAAAATGATTTATTGGTGCTTTATTTAATCTCTTCCTATCCAAGATTGCAGGGTCCATTCTGAATGGCTTCTAAAATGGGCTCAAGAGCCATTTTGTTCTCCTCAAATGAACCAAGGATTTCTGGATTGGTCTTAAATTTGCACTTGTTTGCTAGCTTCTTGTTAGCCAGATTGAGGAATGAATGTGTGTCTCTACTATCTGGATGGGGGGGGTTAACTTTTAGCCTAAGTGCATTCTATTTTTGGAAAAAGTATTTTCATATACTTTACGACTGATTGACGTGCTGCAGAAGCAAACAGTTATAGACCAGCCACCATTATACTTCCAAAAGCTTTGCTTGAGCTGCTGTGATGCACTTGAATACCATGAGGTGCAACCGGACTGGGCTCAAAGTGTTCAGCAGCTTGGAATGTGAAATGCATGTTGCTAGCCCCCCAAAGTAAACCAGGGAAAGCTAAGTGGGCAATGGTTCAGAATGCCCAACACAAGTATATTTGCAATGCTTATTTTCCATAAAAGCAATCCTACAAGACAAGGTAGCAGACTCTGACTCTTCAGCCAGACTCAAGAGATGGAGATATAGAGACCAATGGAGAAGATACTGCACCAAACACCGAACCAGGAGGGCTATTTGAGTGTTGCCTGCTTAGATGATGACTAATATCCAGATTAGCTGAAACGAGACAGAGCTGGCTGAAATATGTGAGAGAGAGAGAGAGAGAGAGAGAGAGAGAGAGAGAGAGAGACTGAGAGATTTGCTATCTTACAAGGATCGGAGCAGATGGAAACCAACATTTGATCAACCATAAAGGCCACTAAAGACAATTTACTGGAGGAAGGTCGACTCTTCAAAAAATACACGACTTTCTTTAAAAGCTCCCCAGCAATAACAAACAAATCATCCCCTACATATCTTTGTTTTTTACAAGCTGTTCTTTTTGTCTTACAGACACATTTGCTATTCCAAACTATAGGTGACGTTTAATTCCAGAAAGAACCACTCCAACGCTTGATCTGAAAGCTTGGGCTGTAGAAATGATGGATGAATTAATCAGCGATGCTAGAACCTTCCTTCACAAGGATAACCTTGTTCACAAGAACTTGAGATGATGCTCTTAAGACTTTTGGTCTTCAAGAACACAAGAACTTGATATATTGACTGATAAACTGGATGACTTCTTCCAGATTTATCGATTTCTGCTTGAAACTACTTATTGATGGTATACTGGCAGTTTTCACTCCTTGTGATTGAGGAACCAGCCACTTCTGTGTGATTCCTCTCACTAGAGACAATGAGCTGATTCTGAATCTGGCCATACATGTAGCTGTCAAGAATGTCCAGACTACTTGTAGGGCTGTGTCCATGAGTATTTTGATGCTTGGACATCATACAAGCTGTTATGTGTGCTCGGGACTTGAGGTGCTCGATCATAATGCCTAGGGTTCCTTTAGACTTGGGTACCAGTGGCAACCACTTTCCATCCATAGTGCACCTCATACGCACTGAATATTTGCTACGAGCATTGGAAAGAGTTGCTTCAACAACTTGAAAAGAAGAGCACTCATTTTTGTTATTGAACATCTCCATCTCATCAATAGCCCTTTCTACTTCCTGTTTGAATGATACTCCTATGAGCCAGTCACTAAAAACCTTGACATCACCATGATTAGCAACATACTCTTTCAGATGAGCAGTTGTATGAACATGAAAACGATAAAAATTACCAAGTGTGTCATGAGCATTGCTGACACTACCAGATCCATATGTGTCACCACACTCGTTACACCATAGCTTTACCCATGGCCTTCCATCCATATCCACAGTGTACAACTCAAACTCATCATATCTACCCATGCCTTGTAGCTTGTGTTTCACTCGCAACATTTCAGATTGCCATGACTTTAAGACCTTGAAAGGCAACAATTTACTTTCTAACTTATTTCCAGCTTGAGTGGACTTTTCGCCTTCTTCAACAAGCCCATCGTTCTCCATATCCTGATACTCGATATCTTCAGACCCAGCCACCACAATAGCCTGAGCTTGTCTTTTGTTTGTGGTAGATGACATGAAAGGAAACTTGCGTTTGATGTGAACTTCGTTTTCTTGCACAAGCCATTTTCCTTCCTGTTTTTCCCTGACCACATTTCCTTGCCTGGTCACAAACTCAAAAGGAAATATTACCAGCTCATCAGCCTCTATTTCCTGGCGCAACACACAGTAGTTCGATTCTGAGGGACACCTTACAGCTCCAACTTCGACACATTCATCAACAACTATAACCTTATACTCCGTATCCTCACTCATTATGAATAGGGTAGAAGACCTCAATTTAATGCTGTAACTGTAAACAGAGAAACCTTTTAGTTGACATTTGAGGAGGACAAGATGATCATTCAAGGATTTATCCCAAGAGTCGCTCCCTTTGCCACTTCTGCATACGCAGTGAAAGGAATGAGAACATTTGTGAGTGCATCTGAGTTCTCCTTGACACTAAAAGAAATACTATCCTTCCTTATTGGAAGATCGAATCAATAAATTTTTGTTAGCACGAGATCAGTCCATCAAGTAAAAGCAGCATAATATTTTGTGAAAAAAAAATGTTTTCGGTTTTTGTAAATGATGGTGAACCTAAAAACGACAAAAACAAGGCTAACAATCAAGCGACCAAGCGCATGTAAGTGAACCCTTGAAAAGAACTATGGCAGCTAAATCAAACACCCTTCACATATCAGTACACCCATTGACTTGATTAAACAGGGTCAAAACATCAAGACCCAACTTGTACGGTAACAGCATCTAGAAACAAGATGGGCAGCCTTGTACTAAAAAGAACATAAAATTCCTCGAGACATTGATAGTTCAGGAGGTAGTCTATTTTAAGTCTATGCAGCCAAACACGGAAAAAGGCTAAAAATTCTGTACAGGTCTCATTCAGAAGCAATTGTCACTTTCAAGTATCAAAAGAATCTCATTTGAAGAGTATGTTAGCACACTGTAACGGGTCTTACCAGCAGAATGCTGAAAAGAGCAAATAGGACAAACAGACATTCAAATTTGTAGCATCCAATTCCTAACAAGTTTGAGGGGTCACACCACCTCAAAACAATTGGAAATCGATGAAAAATGGAAAAAGGGGAATGAACATCTTGAATAACCAAAGATGTAATAACCAAGCTGAGATAAAAATAAACCCTGTTCAATGTCCCGAAGTATTTGCATGCTTCTACAAAGGCGAAACAGGTATAAGACAGGTTGCAAAGAATCGGCTGGGGACCCGACCGTTTCCAGGTCATTTCCAACGAGGGCCCGATTCCAATTTAGTTCGGATTTAGGGGGAGAGAAAAGTGCGCCTTTGCTCTTGAGGGCCTTGGAGAGTGTAGAATTAAAGAAGAGAGTAGTGATTGATAGGGGGGAGAGATAAATTAGAATGTACATTGTGGACTTAGGGAGAGAGTGTGAAAAGGGGAGAGAGCATGTGCGTTGAATTTGTGGGTTTATGGAGTGAAGCTTGAACTTGGAAGTTGGAAGTGAAGTAATGATAGAAGTTAGGAGTGGAGAGAGGAGTGAAGGGTGAAAGATGGACATTGGAGAGTTAGTTTATAGCTAAAGCTTTGGAGTTAGTAGTTAGTGTAATAGTGTTAGAGGTTTTAGAACTTTTAGGTTACAATTTAGTTAGAAGTTAGTCCTTAGCTTAGTTAGGATAGATTTTTTTGCAATCTTGATTTTTGAAAGTTGAAATTTAGGCTTTAGGGTACATTCAAGATTTGAGGTCATGGTGAAGGCAGGAGATCCCGCTTGGGAGCATGTGATGGTTGTAAGAGGATATGGCAGCTCAGGTACAAAGAAGTGAACTTGCAGGTATTGCAACGTCACCTACACAGGCGGTCCTTTGCGAATTCGAGCACACCTATTGGCAGTGCGTGGCTATGACATAGCTGCTTGCACACAGGCGCCACAAGACATTGGGTTAGCGAGACCCGGTAGCACTGCAGCTACAGCGGATGCTGATGCACCCCATCCCTGTGCTACACATGCAGGAGCAGGTGAACTTTGAAATCTAAAATTTGACTGTTCTTGTTAGCTTTCAACTTGTAACTTGTTACGTAATATGTTAATTGTAATATGCAAAAATGATAATTGATTGCTCAAGCCTCATCATTCATTAGACAATTGCCTTCGGAAATTGCTCTTTGCCAATGATTGCAATTTGCCATGGCCCATTATGCACATTACATTGTGAATTGATTCCTGATTCATCATTCCAAATTCCAATTTCTTGATTCTTGATTTGTGAGGTTTGAACAGTGAACACTGAATCATGTCACATGATGTCCATTGTGAACAGGATCTTCTCAAAGTCGGACTCCTCCCACATCACTGGCTCCAGAGCCTATGGGCATGCCCTCTTCCTCAGCTCAAGGACCTCACAGTCGCCCATCATTGGATGTTGAGCTCTCACCTGAGGGACCAGTGGATGCAGGTGCAGGCATTGTAGCTAGTGGAGGTCCATCATCCAGGGCTACGTGTCCGTCCCAGAGGCACGGACTTTTATGTGTCATCTTACAGGCAAGAGAACATGGACCTTGCCCGCATTGTTATTAGAAGGCTCTTCTTTGTATGTGACATCCCTTCCACTTAGCAGCAACACCTGAATGGGAGAAGGCGATGGTAGTTGTTTCCCGGATTGGTTTTGGAGAGGGCCTAGCATGGAGCAGCTAAGGACTAGAGAGTTGCTTCAGGAGAGAGATGAAGTGAGCACAGACTAGAGCCCATCAGGTGAGTCATGACTTGTGACTATTGCAAGTTGCAAATTGGCTAATATAATGTAATGATTAATTACTAATATGTATTGTAATTTGCACGGATGTTTCAATGTTGTGTTGTTTTTCATTCCTTGAACCTTACATAAATCTTTAACCACACACTAAAACTGTAGGAAGTCTTGGGCTACGTATGGGTGATCATCTCTGATGGATGAAGTGACACAAGGAAGACACATGTCATCAATATAATGGTCTCTTCTTGTATGGGCGCCATGTTCCTTCGCACCATCAACACTTTTGAGCAGGTAAGATACCGCCTGGCCTCAACTGAGCTTTATCAGATCCAAACTCAAGGAGCTCACCTTGGAACACAAGTAGGTCATCCTTGAGTGCTCCCTGAGTCATCACGTTCAACAGGATCAAGAAAGACCATCATCACGTAGGTGTTCCAACCCTCTCTGAGCTCCTGATCACAAAACTGCGTCTCACTCCGTCATAAAGGATGGAGTATGCAAGCCATGGCATGCAAAGGTTGATGGAACCACTGCCATGTATCTCACCATATAGACTTGACTTCTTCCAACTTGTGAAAGTCCGAAGTCAAGGCCTATTTGTGAAAATAGTCTAATAGTTTTGAGCATTGAACATTCAAGTTAAAAGTTGCAACATTGAGAATTTAGACTTCTAAAATGCACTTGTTTGAACTGAAATCCGTGCATATGCTCAACTGATCTTCCAATCTGTCCATGAACTCATATAGAAGGCCCAAAGTGGAGCCCTCTCTATTAGTGAGGCACAAGACAGTGTAAATGGGCTGTAGCCCAATGGCAATAGCATGTGCCTCATCCCAAAATGACGATGATAGCACGATAGCCTCGAACTTAATTGACTTGGGCTCTCATGATGGCTTGAGTGACAAGTCTTGAATCAAGTTTCAATAATTGATTGATAATAGCTCAAAATTAAAAGTTCAAACAATGACCATTGATGTCCACCACATTCAACAATAAACATTGACATTGACAAGCAATTTAAATTACCGAAACAGTATTCGTTGGCCCCACCTCCTCGATTGCCTCTCTAATATGGCCAAAAATATACTCGCTCGTAATCACAGTGCCTAAAACAGACACTTTGAAAGCTTAATTCATATTCTAGTCACCAGTGCACACTGCATAGTGCATGCTGCATATTGGGGATTTGGAATTTTGGAAAGTTGAAAGGTGTTGCGTCCAGTGAGATGGTGGATGAAGTATGGGGATGATGTTCCAATATTACGGAGACTTGCTATTCGGATCCTCTCACATGTGGCTTTACCATTTCCCATATTTGAATTTTGATAAGCTAAGTTCACACTTTAAGATTTATATTATTTTGAGCAACCTGAAATGACTACCTAGTACCGTCTACGTGACATATCATTGTTTTCTTACGTTTCAACTTTCTATGCTCGTACTACGTAGGACTGCTCGGCTACACCATGTGACAGAAATTGGAGCATCTTCTCTTTCATTCAAACAATGAGAAGAAATAGGCTCTCCACTGCACAGTTAGAAAGGTTGGTATACGTGCATTCCAACCTTAAACTGTTGGGTAAGTTGAAGGGCACACGAGAGCCAATGCTAGGTAAAATTTATCCAAAATTATCATTTGTAGGTCTATTGTGAATCGTGATTCGTCAGTCATGCAACATGCTTTAATCGAAATTATCATGATTTGTGACGTGAATTGTGAATCATGATTCAGGATGTAATTTGTGCAGGTCAATCCAGATGAGATTGATATCACAAAGGTTCCAAAACTGACAGTCGTATCTCAGGAGGAGCAGGACGTGTATAGATTCCTATATGAGGATGCTCTCCTATCTCCAAGTCACAAGCTTACAACTTTGAACTTGCAAATTAGATATTGACGTGTCACATCGCACAAGACTCAAGTCTAGACGTTATTGAAACTGTTCTAAGGTGTAACTTGTAATTTGTAAAGTATCAATTATAATTCCAATTCCCTATGTGTATTGTGCAGGACCTAGCACTCAAGGTGCTTCACGTAGGATAAGGACGCAGTCTGTGTTGCAGCGGATCGCAATTTGGAAGGAGCGCGTCCCGGATCGTGCGTTCCGAAACCAGAAACGCTGTCCCGAAACGCAACAAAAATTTCAAATTTTTCTATGTGAGCCGCGAGCAGGCAGACTGCGGCCCACATAAAAATTTTTGCCTTCTGAGAGTTGGAGAGTGAGAAAGAGCAAGGATGAGGAGGTGATGGTGGATTGTGGGCAGCGTGGGGCATCGATCCGTGCGTGATCAGGATGGTGGAAGCGACGAGGTGGCGGCGTTTGTCTCCAAAACGATTTTAGGTAAGTTTTGACTTCAAACCTTGGTAGCTCATAGAATGAGCTGTAGGCAACGTAATGAAGTGGTTTTTGGTTTCAAATCATTTGTATTGAACCCCACAGAGATGCTCATGCTGTTAGTTTGTCCCATTTTTGCTTGTATCAAAAGATATGAATCTCATGTCCCTTTTCCATGTGTTTTTGACTCTTTTTGCAAAGTAGCTTATAATCATCTGATTGAGGTGCAATTTTAGGCTAAACTGTGTTTCTTCATGCCCTCAAACATGCCTGTGCAGTTAATTTCAGTTTTTATCGCTTCTAGAGAATGTTTTCGGTTTAGGGCCCAAATCACATGCGTTTTAGGGTTTAAGGTTGATGTTCGCATCAATTCGAATGTTGTTGCTACCAACAGAATACTGACATGTGATTGTTTGCTTCCTCTTTCGCAGGTCTGATACATTGGCTGAGTCACACGATCTGATACATTGACAGATTCATACGATGTCGGTCCTTGGTAGAGGCATTTGGTCAGAGGCAATGTTGAGAGAGGGGGATGTGGCTACGCACCAGGGATCTGGTGCCCGCAGATGGAGATGCCTGCATTGTGGCGGCATCTTTACTGGTTCTCTTACCAGGGTTAGGGCCCATTTGCTACGACTCACCTGGCCAGATGGGCGGGGGATGGGCATATCCATTTGCCCTCGCATATCAGATGCAGAGGTGGAGAGATTGATGGACACATACGGGCGTGACGGTTCATCTCTTGAGCCTTTGAGACCATCTCGCAGTGTTGTTCGTGGGTCAGTGGCAGGAGCAGGGACTAGAGCAGGTTCGGGACATGGTAGAGGTGCAGGGTCCAAAGCAGATGCAGAGGCAGGGCCTAGTCACATGGGGGGAGATGTTCCTAGAGCATCCAACACACATGCAAAGGCAGGGCCTAGTCATGTGGGGGGGGGGATGTTCGTAAAGCATCCAGCACACATGCACCCTCTCGTCCAGTTGTTCCTTCAGCCGCAAGTCCATCTCGTTCAGTGTCGTCGTGGATGCTACTCAAGCTGGTGGAGCCATCACGGCCGGGTTCATCTATGAGGCAGTGATCTCTGTAGTGCAGGAGATTGGGGCAGAGCATGTGGTTCAAGTCGTTACAGACAACGACTCGAACTGCAAATCGATG
This sequence comes from Diphasiastrum complanatum, assembly GCA_029204225.1. NCBI lineage: Eukaryota > Viridiplantae > Streptophyta > Lycopodiopsida > Lycopodiales > Lycopodiaceae > Diphasiastrum > Diphasiastrum complanatum. The sequence goes on from CM055099.1 coordinate 16,734,189, forward strand.
GAAGAGATGGTGATGAGGGAGCACCCGAGTATTGTGTGGACCCCGTGCGCTGCACATTTCATCGACCTTCTCATTCAGGAAAAACGTTCCGGGAAACCCTAATGGGAATTTCTGGAACGCGATCCGGAACGCGTTCCAGATCGTGGTTTGCAACCTTGGACGAAGTTGGGAGAGGCTTCGAGCTCTCATCCTCCTCGACGGTCTCGTGCAGTAGTTGCAGATGAGGAGCCTAGTGTTGATGATTCAGAGGAGATTTCAGAGAGACCAGGTGGTTTTGCATAGGAGGGTGATACAGAGTCCTCTGACTCGGATGAGGAGAGTGATGATCATGACTTAGAGTCAGAGGCCCCCATTGTACAAGAGACGCTCCCAAGGGCGACAAGGTTCAGGCGGTTATGAGCTCTAGAGACTAGGAGCGTGTGCCATGGCCATTGTTGCATCATGCGCATTGCACACTGCGTGCATAGATGATAGATTTATATGAGGCTTGACTCTTGAGCCATGAGGCTATGACATTGATTATGCTGTCCTGGAATCTATTATAATTATACACGATACATTGTATTCCATATATAGATGATGTTCGTTCAATGAATCACGATTCATGATCTATGTTTATCAATTTATTGCCAATTTGCCATGAATAATTGTTTCTCAGATATAAAAATACCTCATTCTATTCATCCAGAAATTCTTATACGAATTTTTCTTCGACGGATTCAAGATGCAAATGACAAAGCCCGAATCCTGATGTTGGCATTTCATTTCAATTTTGTCTGTGGCATGTGCACACTGCAGTCTGCATTGTAATTTGTCAACAACGATCGGTCAATGTCCATTGTTTACGTCCAATTCAAGTGTCCACTAAAATCACTTAGCATTGTAAGTACTAAGTCTGTATTGTGATTCGTAATATGTATTATAATCTATGTTTCCGGCTTTCTATTTTGGCCAGTGGGCAACGTCAAGGAGAACCCACATGAACACATCGGCCTCTAAACGGCCAGGTACAGATTCTGGAACGTACATGCAAAATCCAGCCCCAGAAGGGGCTTTAAGGAAGGTAGGCCAGTCGGGACCAGAAACTAGTCAAAATCAGTGGATAGCATTCAGAACGTCGAACGGGAGGTGGTCACATGTTCGTGAATCTAATATGAACCAAACGGATCCATTGTCGCTCATTTTTAACGTCGTTTGCCCATGCCCTTTGTGCCAAAAAGGACACTATTAGAGCATAGCAAATGGACTAGTTTTCCACTTTTCCATTCATGGGTCCAATATCTCCGAACAGAGTCGACTTCTCTTGCTTTCTGTTCTGGCCAGTGGGAAACGTTAAGGCAAACCCGCAAGAACAAACCGACCTCTGAATGGCCAAGTACGGAGTCTAGAACGTCCATGCAAAGTCCAACCCCAAAAAGGTCTTCGAGGAAGGTAGGCCGATCGAAAACAAGAACTAGTCGAATTCAGTGGTTCACATCGTGAATTCGATTCGAACCAAACGGATGCATTGTTGCTCATTTCCGACATTGTTTGCCCATAAACGGACTTTGTCCAAGAAGGGAGGCTTTTAGAGAAATGGACTAGTTTTCCACTTTCCCGTTCATGGGTCCAGTATCTCCGAACGTCCTACTTTCCTCCTCCTCTAGGAGAAGACAATAGGACCTAGCATCTGGTGATGATAATGATGATAATGACAACTCACCCGCTCATACAAATCAGAGACATCATCCCACTCATACTCATGTTACAGCACGAGCCACTCAACCTACCATGAGGAGACCTCGTCCTCCTAGACGACGTCAACGACCACCAGCGGTTCTCCATGCTACAGCTCGTATTACATCTTTCTATAACATCTGCAGGACAGGACTCTCTCTCTCTCTCTCTCTCTCTCTCTCTCTCTCTCTCTCTCTCTCTCAGATCACAACAAATTGAACTAAAAGCATAGGGAACCGTAATCTCAGAAGAGATAAGACCTATGTGGAAAAATATGAATATATACAATCTGTCGCAAGGCATCAAACTGGTCCAGTACAATGAAATGGTAACAGTATATATACAAAATCATCTAGACACTGTCTCCTCTAACTGGTAGTCAAAGTCATCTGACTCTGTGCGAGTATGATACAAGGACACTCTCTCTGATGATGAGGCTGATGCCGGTGGCGATGATGCACTGGCTCTGCGTCTGCGTGTGTCACTACTCCTGCCTCTACCTCTGCCCCTCTCCCCAACCTGGCTCTCACCTCTCCCTCTCCCTCTCCCTCTCCCACCCCCCCTGGCTGCCTCCAATCCCCCTACTCCTATCACTACCTCTAGGTCGGGGCCCCTAGCCCATCGTGTCTGCGTGTCTAAAGTCCAAGTTTCGTCATCACACAAGTTTCGTTACTAAGTTTATAAAATACCACAAAACTAGCAATGACAAGAAGCATATGTAAGGTAAGCAAGAGTAGGGCAACCAAACCTCCAGTAGGCCTCCCTCTCAGCCGTATCATCGTAGCATCCGTGCATTGCTAGACACATAGACCAGCCACCTACATTGCTCAATCGATAGCCGGTTCCTCTTCTTCATGTGTTGCATGGACCAGCTACTCTAGTTCCGCTCACAAGCGGAAGCTGAACAGTCCTGCGACAGTACCTCTCTGCCAACCGTCGAAGCTCTGGCATGGAGCGGAACTGACAACCCCACCATGTCACTGGACACAACTGGTCCTTTGCTAGCACCAAACCATCCCGAAGTGCCTGATCCCTCTCTCGAACTTCAACAAATCTGCCTCAATGATGATGAGGCGCTCGGCCCCACCTGGTGGCAAGAGAACCATTTCATGAGTCAATGTCTATACAAGCAAGATCGTACGGGCATGAGCCATAAAAACAATCTAATTTGGTATGTAATACCTGGCCTTGAATAGACATACAGCTTACAAAGGTAGTACGAATCAAACACCATTTCAGCTTGTCTATGGTCAAGATGCAGTTATGCCAATTGAATTCTTAGTACCATCCTTAGGCATAGCAGCAAAGGAACGGTTGGATGATGCGAAATCCTTACAGATGCGTCATGAGGCTTTACAAAAACTTTGTGAAACTAGATTGATGGCAGTTCATGCATTAGCAGCAGAGAAAGCCCATCGCAAGGCATGGCACAATCGCCTTACACGAAAAAGATTTGCAAGAAGGAGATCTAGCACTAATGTATAAAACGAAACTGATTAAAGGCAAATTGAAGTTTACATGTGAAGGACCATATAAGGTGAAAGAAACATTGAACTATGGAACGGTTATTTTAATACTCTAATTTGTAGAGCTCTGGGTCGTCCCCTCATCTGGTGGTGCGCCAAAAGGGGTGCAACATGTGCCGCATGGATGGGCCTATGAAAATAGTCCCACCCCTGCTGCCAAATGTCTAATTTTTCCTGCCTCCTGCAACACGCAACAACATAAGACACGTTACAATCATTAGTCATTTCTCATGCAAAGGTACAAGATGAAATGCAAACACGGCACAAAGAAGGGATAGGAATTGAACCTAGCCTCGTCCAAGCGGAATCTGGTCAACGCCTCTCCAATGCGGTCCATAAACTCGTATATGAGACCGAGAGTGCACCCCTCTAGGTCTACTAGGCGCAACACACAAAACACAAGCCTCAACACCTCAATAAGCTCTGATGCTCTTGTCCAGAACTCATCTCCAAAGACAATCGTCTGAAAATGAGGGGCATCCTCACTACAGCCTCTGAACTCATCAAATCCAGGGCTGGCCACCATCCTCCGCAAGTGGTCTCACATAGCCATCAAACGCTCGAGAACCATGAAGTAGTATCCGAACCATGTGGGTGTTGGCTTCTTGAGATCCAGGGGTGAGAAGCTGCGAAATAAGGCCAACATGCTTCTTCCTGGTAACGAAGCTGACCACACGCATGGCCTAAGCAGTAATCTGCAAGACATAGTGCCAACAAGCGAACAAGAGACCATGATGTTCACAACAGATCTGTGACAAAAGTCAGTCCATCCATTGAACAATATGGAGCAAACCGTAACCATAGTTGCCAAGAAACGGGAACGAAATGGGAACGGGAACATTTTCGAGAACTGGGGAATGTGGGAATGTGGGAACGCCATGTCATTGAATATAAGTGCTCTAGAAAACCGGCAAAGTGTAGGAATGGAACCGGCCTTATTTCTCAAAAACGAGTATCTTGATACTTTTGATGGGGTTTTATATAGGCATATGAACCCTTTATGGGTAACAATCAACAAAAAATTGAGGAGCTTCAAAAAAAGCAAATTTTATTAGAAAATTTTCTGCTACTTGGGAATGCGTTCCCACCCCCAGGAACGTGCTTGGGAATGCCTGGGAATTCGTTTCCACTGCTACGGGAACGTTCTCACCTGGGAACGCGATCCAAGGGACGCCTGGTAAGTGGGAACGTGGGGAACGCGTTCCTAGGGGGTGGGAACGCGTTCCCTGGTAACTATGACCGTAACTGCAAAACAAATTTCATCAGACACAAGTTAGACACACTTGCCATACCAAGCACATATAGCTTGTAAAGACATGCTAGGAAGATGCAACAAACGTGAAAAAAACTTGCAAAATGAAAATGAAAAAAGTTCAAGATTCTTACATCTACCAGCTCGAATAGGGCTCAGCTCTCGTGTAACAGTCTCCTCCTCCTGGCATAGGAGACGCATGTGTATTAGCTCTCTCCTAGGAGGTGCCCATGAGGAATTAGCTTCTGCCACTTGATGCATCACCTCTCTAAAGACATGGATGTCAACAATGGCGAATGGGATGGCAGCCTCGTAAAAAAATTGGGCCACCGCTCTCGTGGTAACCTCGTGCTGGCACCTCTTCCACCCTTTGTCCAATGTAGTCTACAGTGCTCTCAGTCTAACATGTCTCTGTTGTGAGTGTGCCGACGGCTGGGGTCTAACATGCCCTGTGGTGGTATGAGATGGGGCATCGGGGGGTGCATCAGATGATGGCATGGCAGGTGATGTGTCTCTCTCCCCACTCGTGCTAGGACCTGCATCTGGGGTTGTGACACCAGCAACTGATGATGTTGATGGTCGTGAGGGCTCTGATGGAGTGGCAGAAGGCCCAGGTACCTCTACACGTGTGGCAGGAACCTGGACCCGTGAGCTCTATCTTTGTTGCAAAAGATGGTCTCAGTGGCTGGCTGGCTGACCCATCATGGCCGTATGTTGATGCGAAAAAGCGAGCATGACACCTAAACTAAAACCATGTCGTATGGGCTAGGAGAAAAAGTTCCAACATTTTTGTAGACATTGAAAAACACAGTCTAGCATCTTACGACACATCGATCAGATAAATATAGCTAACACAAATTAGGGCTAAAAATGACACCAAAAAGCGAGCATGATGTTCAGAAATTGAAAATCAACATTCTTAGCATTCTTGTAGGCATTTAGAAATATAGTGTAGCATCTAATGGCACCTCAATTTGACACCTATAGCCTATTTGACAAGGAGGGCCCAAAAACAACACCAAAAGAGGGCACAACTCTCATAACTTCATCTATGTGTCGTAACGGCCTAAACCGATGTTCTAGGCATTCTTGTAGGCATGAGGAAACACAGTGTAGCACTTTACTTCGCTTCATTTGACATCTACAGGTAGTTCTATACAATTTTCAAAATTGACATGTGTAGGCAGTGATTCGTGACCCCCTAGTGCATCAAGATTCGGACCATAGAATAGCCCTTGCATGTGTGTGTGTGTGTGTGTAAGTGTAGGGTGCAGACATTTGAAAATGGAATACATTACTTTGTAGATGAAATGGAGGTTCAAAAGATCTGTCATCCAATATAGGCACGTGCATCACTCACAATGGAGGAAAATGGTTGGTTATTACTTTTATATAAAACCTAAGAAACATGGAGAATCTCTTTACATGTCTATCAAGCTTCACGTTTGTTTGGTTCACATCTTTCGATAAATAACCTGCTTATCGGCTCCTCCAAAAACTTATCCTCTTCACATCCCTAGCATCTGTATCGCTTAAGATCATGCGATAAATTTTTCCACTAGCCTAAAGTTCTCTCTATTTTGGGCAAAAGTATCCCTTGTCTCTTTTGGCTCCCTCACAAACTCTCCATTCCAATATTTAAAGTTTCCCCAAACACCTTCAAATTGAGCTTGGATTATTCAAAGGAGAAGCTTGAAAAGGAAAGCCAAAGGGATCTTCAGCTCTTCATTGTTGCTCTTGTAGAAAAAAGGAATGAAATTGACAAGTGCAATATATGCTATGAGATCGCAAGAAATTCACTAGAAGTAGATGTTTATAAAGCTCATTGACTATAATATAGCAGCTACTTACCAAGCGCAAAGTCTATCAAACTTTTCTTCTCAAAAAGGAAAAGCACATCCCTTCCCTCCTTTTTTGTGGAAAATGATCGCATCCTTACGCCACACAATGGAGCATATCCGCGTAGATGCCAACACATGCAATACAATCATGCGAGGAAGAATCAAAGAAACTCAAAACTTGTTCATCCTTTGAAAATGGCTTATGAGAGATTGATAAGTGACCAATCGCATCCCTTATGCTAGTTGGAAGCAGGAGCACAAATGAGCCCTATGATTTTGGGAAATTAGTTGTGGTATAAAATGGAATCGCTATTCAACTATGATCATGCAAGTTTAAATTGGCCAAGGTAGAACAATAACAGCCATACAGGAAAGCTTTCCATCATGCCCTAGCAACACCAGTGCATGTTCCCATGCAAACCAAGAATATCCGAAAAGTGCTTTTACCAAACTTGAAAAGTTTAGACCTTTGTTAGGTTTAGTAGAGTGTAAATTAATCACTAAGAGAGAGTGTTAGAAAGTAATGATTGATCAATTTTTGGAAGAGAGGAAGAAACAAAGTTCGTAAGCTGAGAAGTGGAGGCATGTATAGGAACCTCAACCCTAAATTCTAATTCTATTGTCTGCAATACAGAGGGGCAAAAGCAGAGAAGAGAATGGCAAATAGAATCATTCAAGTACATTTCTTCGTCTAAATGCCAAAAAGGCCTACGCCAGGTTAAAAAAATAATGGAAAAATAATGTCAACAGATCCCGAAGACGAGACTCAAGTCTGGCCAACCACCACTCGCAGTCGGGCTAAAAGAAATTTGAACAGATGCTAAGGGTTCAGAGTGCAAGCAAACAGCCAAATCAGGGACACAACAACCTCACTCTATCTACAGAGCAAGGGCCCTATTGGGAATTACGTACTACAAAAAGCTGCGCAAAAATCTCTAGAATCTCATGAAGTTAAGGAATGCGCAAATGACTAGATCCTCTCACATCGACTTAGATGATGACCCAAAACACTCCTTCTTTGACGACGCTGAAGAACATGAACACGGATTCAAGCTTCTTAAGTGTAGCATGGATATGGATATTGCAGTTGGCGGATCTCAAATCCGGATTTATTTGTGAATGCTCGTGCAAATATCGCTAATCTGGATCTTCCGTGACGCCATAGATAAGCTTGTCCCGGACCAACGAAGCGTCATCATCAGCGACAGCGAACCAAAAGAAAAAAAGATAGTCGTTCATCCCGATCCTCTCTTTCAGGGCTGAGGAGTACTTAGAAGAGAACATAAAGATAAAATATAAATATAGTATGATAAAAAGCAAAGCTTAGCCCAGCTGTATTGTGTGGCTTTTTCTTTTTTTCAAAACTTAACTATCCCTATTATATCTTCCCAACTGTAACGTAAGTAGTCGGAGGGAATGTATGTAGAACGTATAAAGATCATAAGATATTTTGTTGTCATCTTCTATAACAAAGCAACAATCTCAACCAGGTGGTGAAGAATCATCAAAAACTTGTCGATTGCAAGCCAACCATATAAGCCATAAAGCTGCCAATCTGCACAAGTGCCAGAAGTGAAGTAAAGAACGTGGCCGAAGAGGAAGATCTCCCAATAGGACAATGTCAGCTATAAATGGTGAGAGAGCTACCCAGTGGCCAAGGAGTGCCAACCACAAGTCTCAACGACAATTGAAAAAAAGGTGCTCAACAGACTCTTTTTCCAACTGGCTGAGTGGGCAAAGGTGGTCTGAAAAAAAGGGCCATTTAGCCAGAAGGGAAAGGGAATTGGTGAGGATACGGTAGGCTAGATATTTGAGCTTTCCAATAGGGAGAGAGGACGTTGTCCTGAGTCTACCACGCCACAGTTGCGGGGAATCAACAGAGCAAGACCAAGCCCTGTTAAGGAAGTTAGGAAGAAGTGAAGGATGTCGTCGAAGGTGAGAGGCCCAGTAATCGAGGAGAAAAAGGTCAAGAGAGGGCTCCCATCCATTCAGGAGAGACGAAGGAGGGGCCAACTCAAGGCCCAAGGTCGAGGAGGAGGCAAGAGTAAGGAATGAATGTTCACTTGAGAAAAGAGTCTGAGAACTGAGGAGCTGGTGGAAAGACACACAGATGATTTGACCGAGCATAAATAGCTCCTTGTGGGCCAAGAAAAGAGAGAGATGCAAGTGGAGGGAAAATAGAGAGGGAGAAGCACAAGGAAAGAGAGAGGAGGTCCAGATAGAGTCCGTTGACGGAAGATGTAAGGGGTCGGACTAGGATATTAGACGGTGAAATTCCAGAAAAGAGGCGGCTAGGTTCTTGAGGATGAAGATCCCCTGGACCTAAAGGAACCGCCAAAGGACATCAATGCAGAAAAGGAAGGAGAAGGTTGCAAAAGAGAGAGGGCAACAACAGAAGAGGCCATAAAATGAAGGAGCAAATAATGCCAATGTTGTGAGTGCACGACCAAGGAAGAAAGGCGACGAAGGACAAGGGAAATATTTTTAACAGTAGGATCAAAGATGCCCAGGCCACCATCAAGCGGTGAAGCCGAGAAGGAAATTCTACATTAAATGGCAACTCCCTATACGCCTCAACAAAATGGTGTTGTCGAGCGAAAGAATCGCACACTTATGGAGATGGCTCGTTGGATGCTCAAAGCAAAGGGGCTGCCTCGCAAGTTTTGGGCTGAAGCGGTTATAACAGCAGCATACATAAGCAGTTTAGCCAAATAATTATGGAGCAAAGTAGGCGCCACAAAAATAGAAGAGAAAAAGACCGAATAAGCAACAAGAATATGACGAGCAATAAGGACCCGAGAGAGAAAGAAAAGAAAGCGGGGGTCCCAAAGGGCCAACTTGGTAGCGAAGGACTGGAGAAACCAATTCAAGCACTGTTGAGAAGAGAGGTGAAGGCCAAAGGGAGAACCAAGCAAATGAGTAACGGTCCCATGTGGCACCACTCGAATGTCGAAGACAGAGACCCAAGTAGGAGGTTGAGGAGAGCACAGCCGCAGTAGCAGGATGTCCCTCAACAATCCGAATAGGGAATAGAAGAAGAAGCTGAGCCTATGCACTTTGATCTTTGACCATGAATGCGCCTTCGTCCACTTCGACCTGGGGAGATGATGAAACTGTATTTGTTTGTTGATTAGGTTGCTTGGCTGCATTCTTCACTTGGAGAATCTGGCAATCCTTGATCTCATGGTTATTGTGCTTGCAATACCTGCAAAACATCTTTTTCTTCGATTGTGGATCTGATGATTGTGCTTGACTTTGAGTCTGTTTTTGATTCATTGCAACCTTCTTGGAGCTTTTCTGCTTTTGTCGCTTAGAGCCTTTATTGACATATAGAGCCTGAGAGGAGGAAGTAGACGGAGTGTCTTGACTTCTTCGATTATCTTCTTGCAACAACATAGTGATAACTCTAGTAAGAGTTAAATATGAGTGTGTCGATATGATCATGACAACTTTTGCATACAAAAAGGAACAAGGAGAGATTTCACCATACCCTATCATCCATAACAAAATTGTGTGTTAGAGAGGAACAACAGAGCCATCATGGAAATGGTGAGGTGCACACTCCATGACAAGGAGCTAGACAAGAGCCTATGGGTGGGAGCTGCAATCAAAGCCACATACATAAAAAAACAACCTCCAACCAAAGATCAAAGGAACAAATTGGATCTTAGTGATCTAATTTTCTTCACATGGTATAAGTGATTTGGTGCAGGTTATTGAAGGAGCAGCCACATGTAGCGAATAGGAATGTTCATTTGAAGGATGTTTTGTTCATTCCATATATTACTAAGAACCTTCTTACTAAGAACAAGGGTCTTAAGGTGAAATTTGATGGTGATGCATGCTTGATCAACATGGAGGATATTGTGATTGCAAAAGGTAAGAGACAAGGTAAATTGTTCAAACTTGATACTTGTGTTGTTGCTAACCAAGTTGGATGTATGGCAAAGGAGCAACTGTCAATGCAAGAGGTATGGAGGATGGGGCACCTCAACTTTAAGTCATTGGAGGTAATGGCAAGGAAGGGAGCTGTGAATGGTCTTCCAAGATTATTAACTAGCATGAATTATGTTTATGAACAATGTGCTTTATCAAAGTCACATAAACTACCTTATAAGAGATCTACATCTAGATCTACTAAGCCTTTTCAAGTTGTGCATTCGGATATTCATGTTGTTACTACAATTAGCAATGATGGTGCTAAAATGCATGTAACTTATATTGATAATTTAGTAGATTTTGTTGGGTATATATACAAAAGAGTGTTATGGGGCTATTTCCGACCCTAGCCTCAACCCAAGATCCAAGCACACAAGCATCAAGGAGATGAGGTTAGATGTCATGCGGAGGTTCGATCCCATAAGAGTGATAGCATAGATTAAAATCCAGCATGTGTGAAAGATCCACATCTAGCACTAAGATCCATTAACACTATCAATTAACCCTACAACCATTAATACTAAACCACAATGATAGAGTCTTACTCTTCTCTCCCTCCCTTTCTCTCTCACAAAAAGCATAAGAATAAGCAAACTCAATAACGTTCACATCCAGCAATTAGCAACCATAAAGAAAATATGAGAGATGGAGGAAAGAGATAGAGAGCAAGGACATTCCACATCCACTTCATGAGAGGACCAACCTACTTGTATTAGAAATGAAGATGAAACATGTTTTACAAACTCGAGTTTGGTCCTATTTATAGTAGCCAATTCTAACCTAAGTTCCAAAATATGGAGGGAACTCAATTCAAAAAAGTGGAGAGAACCAATTTGAATTTAAATTTTAAACCAGTTTTGGTGGGAGCCCCAACTTTACTCACTAACTTGACATTTAGGCCCTGCGACATTAAAATTTCTCCAAAAAGGCCTAAAGTTCTTTTATTGACTTCCTACTAATCAAATAACTATGTGATCATTGGGTTGGACTTACACATGCAGGGTGCCAAATCCCTCTCATTTATTAACTAGGATTAGGATTGCCTTGGGATCCGCAAACCCTCCAACAGTATTTCCCACCAAAATTGGTGGCAGTCCCATGACACCTCGCAAGACTATTTACTCTGGGCTCTGGTTGGTGGCCTCTCTTTGTACTTTGATTAGATGGTACTGAACCTTTTCCATGAACTATAGATGGGCAATATTGAATCAATATTGTGCGGTAGGAAGCACTTAATTGCACCAGCCAGCCAATTTGACACAGTCTATGCTGTAAATCTTGATTCCCATGAGCCACCCAACATTGTGGCACGAAGTACAACATGATAGTACAACCTTGCTATTGGCAGTTGATCTTCGGATGCCATCGGTTTATCAGAACTGAAAGCCAAAGTAGAAAAGAAATCATCCCATGATCGTGTAGCAACATTGTCAAGTCTTTTGCGAAGAATGCGAATTGCCTAACTGTTGCATCTAGTGAGAACATATATTCCTATTGATATGCCTATAAGGCATGGTGGAAATCAATTGAAATTGCCCAATTGTATACTGGTAGATTATGGGCCAATTTGGGTTATCGATATTGATTTTGTCCATTTGCACACCCAAATCTCTCCATTTATTACGACGTGGCATTGACACATAATACGAATCCACTCGTAGTTGGCGAGGATTTGCAACATAACTCCTTATAGAATCGGGAGTTTTCTCAATAACAATTGTTCTCCAAGATGGTTGCTCTTCCAAGGCTGGTAGTTTATCCAACTCTTTGTCTGCCTCGATCTCTAAGATCTTGAACTTTATCACCCAACCACTTCTCGAGGATTCATGTGGATGTTGATGCAAGAATGTTTGAATTTGCTCCTCGACGGTAGTCAGTTTTTGAAATAACGGCCTGGTCCTTGAAGTAGATGGACTTGCTTCCTTGACCGGTGCATCTGGTAGTCCTTTTACAATATCTACATCTCCTCCTTGATCCATTCTAGCATCCATTCCTTTCTGATTTTGTTGTTGAGACGAGAATTGAGGCATAACCAGAATGGTGATATGAGGGTTCGATTCCAAGACCTAAGCAGCTGCTTTCTCATAATCTTTGATTATTTCTTTTGCTTTAGCTAGCTCGGTCGATGTTGTGAGTTATCAAATTGGCTTTGAAATCCTATCAATGAAACTCAATAAGTCTCAGCCTTCTTAAACAAATAATTGATCTTTTCTGGTGAGACTGGAGCTTGGCGAAGGAGGAGATCACTCAAGAGGAGATCTTGGCAAAGTGTGATCTTGCTTGCATTGAGGAGGAACATCAAAAGGAGGAAGATCTTGAGGATCAGCCTCAAGCATGAGAGTTCCAAGGGAGTCCTCAATGACAATGGCTGAGTCATCAAATTGCATGCAAATTGTCCATTCAAGTGTGCATCTTGCAAGGGTGGTGAGCATTGGAGAGTCTACTATCTTTGAATACTTTTTGGAAAGTAGTAGTAGACATGAGGTGACTTGTTTCTTACCTTTAAGATTCATGGTGTTTATTACTTTGTATGACAAGACAATGAAATGGGATGCTTTGAAATCTACATTTGTTGTTGATAAAGCAATTTCATTGGATAACTATTTTTGTAGTAGTTTGAATAGAGTCATAAAAGATGAAACATCATTTGCTTTGGAAATCTTTGTGTCCACATGCTTTGTGCATGATCATTCCAATGTAAGGACCAAAGATTATCCTATTTCAATGATAGGAATAATGGTAGTGTTTTGCTCTTCAAGTAGAGATTGTAGAATGTACTTGTTTTCCACCAAAGAATTTGTCAATGGTGGAAATGTGATCTTTCAAGAGTGGAAGATTTGTAAACTTGAAGAAGAACCTTTGGATCACCACTTTATTCAATTCATTGATGTTTTGGAGTCAAGTCAAGTGGAGGATCAAGCTCAAGATCCGAGGACTCCAAGAAGAATCTTGAGTATCAAGATGGAGCCATCAAGGCTCAATCATATGGATCAAGCAAGGCAAGTTGTCTTTGGCAACACTATGTATGCACTTAATAGTTTAATTGATGTATCTTCAAGTGCACAAAATGCCTTGGAATCCATGGCTTGGTATATGTATAGTTTTTGAAGTGTGCTACATGTATATAGACACATTTGTAGAACATCTTGTAAGGGATCCTTTAAGAGGTGGTGAAAGATCCTTCATGGACATCATTCTCTATTGGAGTCTCAAAAGTTCCTTGTTTGTAGCTGGATTCTTTAGACACTTCTAAAAGCTTTCATTCATCTATCAAGAGAGTTGTAAATAGATCAAGCTAAATTTGAGGAGTGTGGAGAATTGCCAAAAATTGGCAAATCTAACTTGATCAAAAACCATGTAGAATAGTGTAAATTGTGTACACAAGTGGGTCCCACACATGTGAGGCCATGATGCCACATGGGAAACCCATCCTAATGTAGGTTAGGTCAAGTCAAGAGAGTTGGTCATGTCTATTTGGTGGTCATCCCTACTTTATAGGACCTACACCTAAGTTTAAGGTGAAAATTTGACTAACTAGCTACCTACCAAGCATAACTCTAGGAAATAGACTAGGGTTTCATTTTAGGTCAAGGAGAGTGAGTTAACTTCCTTATTACATGCTGGAAATCCACCTAACTTCAAGAAGGAAGTCGAATTTGCTATGTATTCCCTCTCTCCATAGTGAGAAGATAGAAAATTTTTGGAGCTCATTTGCAATCTCAAGCTAGTTCACTATGTACATTGAGTTTTTGTGATCCAAATGAAACCAAATCAATTTCTACTTGTTTCTCAGGTTGAAGGCCGTACTACAACCTGTAGTACACATGTGTGAGCTCGGATTTCAATGTTTATCAATGCTTTTGATTGTTAATGCTTGTTGTTTGTCAAATTGCCAATCTAGATCAACTTTTTTTTGTCTAGTCTTTTGATAGATTGTTAAGCAAGCATCCAATCACTCTTGTGGATCTTTTGTAGATCCATTTATGGTCCTAAAGTACAGTACTTTCACAGACACTAGTGCCAAACTACACATCCAAATAATGCCAATTTTGTGGAGTTTTTAAAAAATCTTCAACAAGATATTTTACGAAGGTTTGTTGAAAAGCCTACAAAGATGTTCATGCAATTGGACTACTTCAGAAAGATCCAACATTGCAAGGACCATTGCAGGGTAGAACCGTGTCTTCAGATGCTTTGAATGCTACGACTTGGCTAAAGCATTTTGCAGATGTGCATGGAGAGAAATCATCAAATTCATTATATTTTCACTTGCCAGATAAATGACAATTTGTTCGACATGCAAGTTGTTAAAATTTGCCAAACAACTGGCAAAGATCAATGATGAGAAAGGTAAAAGTTTATCAACTTTCAATACTGTAAAAACTTTAATTTTTTGCTGACTTTTTTAAATTTTCAAATAATTAATGTTATGATATTATTTTAATTTTATTCAAATATTTTAATTGTTCCTTTTTTAGTGGATGTTGCATGTGAAAGTAGGACGATAAATGGGTCTACAAAAGATCCACAAGAGTGATTGGATGCTTGCTTAACAATCTATCAAAAACTAAACACAAAAAATTGATCTAGATTGGCAATTTGACAAACAACAAGCATTGATCAACATTGAAATCCAAGCCCACACATGTGTACTATAGGCTGTAGTACGACCTTCAACCTGAGAGAAATTGATTTGGTCTTATTTGGATCACAAAAACTCAATGTACATAGTGAACTAGCTTGAGATTGCCAATGAGCTCCAAAAATATTCTATCTTCTCACTATGAGAGCTTGGAATACATAGCAAATTTTACTTCCTTCTTGAAGTTAGATGGATTTCCAACATGTAATGAGGAAGTTAACTCACTCTTCTTTCCCTTAAATGAAACCCTAGCCTAGTTCCTAGAGTTATGCTTGGTAAGTAGCTAGTTGGTCAAATTTTCACCGTAAACTTAGGTGTAGGTCCTATAAAGTAGGGATGACCACCAAACAGACATGATCAACTCTCTTGACTTGACCTAACCTACATTAGGAGTGGGTTTCCACGTGGCATCTTGGCCTTCCATGTGTGAAACCCAATTATACACAATATTTACAAAGTTCTACATGGCTAGATTTGCCAAAATAGGCTATTTTTCACACTCCTCCTCAAATCTAGCCTTGGAAACAATAATGTATCTATATACAATTCTAAGACCTGATCTTAACATCAGAAATAAATCATATTCAGGTTTAGAAGATGACTAATGGGCCCCTAAAGATGATGACTTGATCTATCACCATATCCAAGATAGAGCTTCTTTGATCTTGATCTCCTCCAAGATGAATTGAAGAGTCTTGATTTTTCCTTGTAACTTTGCACTTGATTTCTTCCATGTTGAGTGAAAATGCATGAACTTGAAACTTGCTCCTCCTTGATCTTGATGCTTCTCTTTGAAGGAAATCTGATGTCTCCATGTCTTGTGAAAATCACATTGATCAAGATCACAAAAAATGTATACTATTACCAAGATTTATCATGCTAAAATGACTATTCCACAAACCATCAAAAGTAAGCATGATTTTCCTAATCTTGTAATTACAAGTGATCTTGAACTTCATGAGGCTACATACTTGTTTATGGATATAAGTGTCCTTCAAGAATGTTTTACTCATTCTCATAAGAAGCTTACAATTTGCCTCTCCAAAAGAAAAAATACATTTCTCAAAACAATGAGTGATTAACTCATTCTTGCTCTTCCAAAATCCGAGAGCACTCATCTTAATTTGAAATAACTCATCTTAATTTTAACCTTTTCCTCTTACATTAAAAAAACATGTTCAATACATGAAACTTTATTCACCTAGCTTTGCTATGCTCATAAATTTGAACAAAAAAGTTGCTTGCTTTGAGATAAATCATAATTTAAACACCTCTCTCTCTCTCTCTCTCTCTCTCTCTCTCTCTCTCTCTCCTCTCTCTCTCTCTCTCTCTCTCTCTCTCTCTCTCTCTCTCTCTCTCTCTCTCTCTCTCTCTCTCTCTCTCTCTCTCTCTCTCTCTCTGACCTTTGAAGTTGCTATGTATTCAACTTCACATGAAGACAGTGCCATGAGTGTCTGCTTCTTGCAGGTCCAACTTATCGCAACTCTGCATGCTATTGAACATCCACCTATTGCGGACTTGCTGTCATCTTTGAAACTAGCCCAACTTGCATCGTTGTAATGTTTTAGGAAGAATTCCTTCTCTTTTTCATAGATCAATTCCAAATTGTGAATGTCTTTCAGATATTGCAGATTTCATTTTGCCATCAACCAATGTTGCATGCCAAGATTGGAGGATAATTGACTAAGTTAATAGATAGAGAATGCTAAATCAGGTCTCGTACACACTGTAAGATACATTAGACTACCGATTAGATTTTGATATGGTATTCTCTCCATCTTTTGTCTCTCCTCCCCCTGGGCAATCTTCCTTAGACAATCTGGCTTTGGCTATCATTGTTGTTGCTTTCTCCTTGCACTCAATCATTCCATAATGTTTCAATACTTATTTAGCATATTCAGATTGGTTCAAATCCATGACTCTTCTTATTCAGTCTCTTTTGATTTGCATCCCTAGATATTTTGTCATTTCTCTTGGAATTATGATCTCATAATTTGCAGATATCTGATTCTTCGTTTCATCAATCAACATCAGATAGTTTCCTATCATTAGAGAGGTATCTACAAATATTGTCAAAATCACAAAATTCTTTTCTATTATTTTAATGTAGAAATTGTAGTCAAGTTGGTAGGAGTGAAGCCTAGATACTTCAAGCTCACGAGGCCTGCTTAAGACCATAGATATATGATGTAGCTGGCAGGTGAAATCTTGATTGTTCGGGTCTTCGTATCCTTCAGACTGCTTCATGAAGATTTCTTTGTCTAGGTTTCTGTGGAGGAAAGCTGTCTTTACATCAATCTGGTGTACTTCCAGGTCATACTTTGTTGCATAAGCAAGGAGTAGTCAAATGCTCAACATATTGACCATCAGAAAGTATGTGTCAAAGTAGTCGATCTCGTACCTCTGAGTGTAGCTTTGTATCTCCCTACACTTCCATCTGATCTCAGCTTTATTTTGTATACATATTTACGGTCGACTTTCTTCTTTCCTTCGAAAAGTGTAGTGTCCACGCTTGATTCTGCTTCATCGATTCGATCTCTTCCAACTTAGCTTGCTTCCAAAATTCTCTTTATGGGTTCTAGATTGCTTCCAAATATGTCATTGGTTCTTAAGTGTAGCTGCAAAATTTGATGTCAGATAGTTTCCTATCATTAGAGAGATATCTATAAATATTGTCAAAATCACAAAATTCTTTTCTATTATTTCAATGTAGACATTGTAGTCAAGTTGGTAGGAGTGAAGCTTAGAGACTTCAGAAGACTATCGAGCTTCTTGTACCAAGCTCACGAGGCCTGCTTACGACCACAGATATATGATGTAGCTGGCAGGTGAAATCTTGATTGTTCGGGTCTTCGTATCCTTCAGACTGCTTCATGAAGATTTCTTTGTCTAGGTTTCCGTGGAGGAAGGCTGTCTTTACATCAATCTAGTGTACTTCCAGGTCATACTTTGTTGCATAAGCAAGGAGTAGTCAAATGCTCGACATATTGACCATCGGAAAGTATGTGTCAAAGTAGTTGATCTCGTGGCTTTGTATCTCCCTACACTTCCATCTGATCTCAGCTTTCTTTTGTATACGTATTTACGGTCGACTTTCTTCTTTCCTTTGAAAAGTGGTTCAAGCGTCCATGCTTGATTCTGCTTCATCGATTCGATCTCTTCCAACTTAGCTTGCTTCCGAAATTCTCTTTATGGGTTCTAGATTGCTTCCAAATATGTCATTGCTTCTTCAGTATAGCTACAAAATTTGACGTCAGATAGTTTCCTATCATTAGAGAGGTATCTACAAATATTGTCAAAATCACAAAATTCTTTTCTATTATTTTATTGTAGACATTGTAGTCAAGCTGGTTTGAGTGAAGCCTAGAGACTTCAGAAGACTATCGAGCTTCTTGTACCAAGCTCACGAGGCCTGCTTAAGACCATAGATATATGATGTAGCTGGCAGGTGAAATCTTGATTGTTCGGGTCTTCGTATCCTTCAGACTGCTTCATGAAGATTTCTTTGTCTAGGTTTCCGTGGAGGAAGGCTGTCTTTACATCAATCTGGTGTACTTCCAGGTCATACTTTGTTGCATAATCAAGGAGTAGTCGAATGCTCGACATATTGACAATCGGAAAGTATGTGTCAAAGTAGTCGATCTTGTATCTCTGAGTGTAGCTTTGTATCTCCCTACACTTCCATCTGATCTCAGCTTTCTTTTGTATACGTATTTACGGGCGACTTTCTTCTTTCCTTCGAAATGTGGTTCAAGCGTCCACGCTTGATTCTGCTTCATCGATTCGATCTCTTCCAACTTAGCTTGCTTCCAAAATTCTCTTTATGGGTTCTAGATTGCTTCCAAATATGTCATTGGTTCTTCAGTGTATCTGCAAAATTTGACATGTGTCCCCACTCCATTGAGATTGTTGATAAACTTGTCAGAGGGTCTCCTTATTCTCGTCAACCTTCTTGGTTGGGTTTGTCATTGCTGGTGTGTTTGTTCTTCAAATCCTTGGACAGGCTGATCTTCCGTTTCCTGTTCTGGAGTCTCTGATTTGACATTCTAGTTTGATGTCTGGCCTTGAACTCCCTCTGGCCACTTGAGACTTTGACTCCTAGAAACGTTCATTTGTCGAACTTCACATCTCTGCTCATTACCACCTTCTTGGAGGTTGGATTGTATAGTCGATAGATCTGCGAGCTGTTCGAATATCTGATCATCACTGTCTACACCAACTTTTCATCCTATTTGCTTCTCTTTTCTTTTGGTATGTGCATGTATGTTGCACACTCGTACGTATGACAAATCAGGCTTCTCACCCAATTCTTCATCTTCTTTGTGTATTGTATCAATTATTGCATGTTGTAATGACATATAATCTGCTCTCGACGTTTGAGTTCATGTCTGACCCTCTTTATAAGACTTGCTAAGAACCACATAATCATAGCACCAATATTAATAATCAGTTCAAGATCACACTCTAATCTGAGATGCTTGACTTGTTCAATGTAATCTTGCACTCCCTCCCTCTTTCCCATTTCAATTTTACTTAAAAGTAGAAAAGGATTTTCCAAGAACTTCCTAGGCTTAAATATCATAATGAGGGCAACTTTTAGCTACTTCCAATCCATATATTCTGTCAAGTCTTGATAACCAATTTTGTGCTGCTCCAGTTAAGAACATAGGAAATAATTTAGGTTTATCCTCTGGATCAATTTCACCATAGACTTCACATGATTCACCCCCCCCTCCCCCCTAAGGAGGTCTTCTTATAACAATACGTGGGGGTACCTCAACTTCAGGTTCAAAATCCGTATCTGCCATTCTCTCAAATAGCTTTAGAATAGAAAATAAATAATGAGATTGGATCTAGGTTTTTCACTCTATTCCCTGATTTGACCTATAAAAACTTTATCACTTGTCAAAAATTAGATTTTGATTTTCTTGGTGTCAAATATTGAGCTCTAATATTCTTGTGTAGATTGGTAGATCAATTGAATCTAATACCCAATCGCTCTTGTGGATCTGATTTGGATCCATTCTTGGTCATTATTCTATGTTCTCAACAATTTGCACTCCCATTTGTGCTATTTACCCAATTTGCAACCGATCCTCACCTTCATGCTATTTCTTCTTCACCTCATTTTTCTACTATCATTTGGAACCCGTCTCTTACTCCCCCCTAATGCTACATTTGATCTTGCTTATCACACCAATTTTTTACTTCACGATGGACTCCTTCACACATTCACATGAATTTTATATGCTCAATCCCCCCTCCTCTTTATTCTTTCACACATCTCCCTTATGCTAGTTGCACCTCTCTCTCTCTCTCTCTCTCTCTCTCTCTCTCTCTCTCTCTCTCTCTCTCTCTCTCTCTCTCTCTCTCTCTCTCTCTCTCTCTCTCCTCTCTCTCTCTCTCTCTCTCTCTCTCTCTCTCTCTCTCACACACACACACACACACACACACACACACCTATGTATGTCGCTTAATTTGGGCTATTTGGCCCCATTTTTTTTTTATGCCCTTTCTCACTCTCATTTTTTTCATCCTCCACTCCCTTTGTCTCTTTGGGAATCCAACCACTACCTTATGTCTCTCATGTATCACTTTGTTGCATAATTCATGCTTTTCAAACCTTTCATTGCCTGCTCTTTGACACTTTGGAATTGAGATCGATCACTTGATGAGCCATGTTAAAGAGTTAAAGCCTAAATTGTAGAATATGTATCAAACTCGAGCCTAATTGTGAGTGGTAGACATCCAATTTGTGCTAGCTTAATGTCTTGGACTCAAGATCCCTCTAATTTCATTACTTAATAAAATTTTT
Source organism: Diphasiastrum complanatum (assembly GCA_029204225.1). NCBI lineage: Eukaryota > Viridiplantae > Streptophyta > Lycopodiopsida > Lycopodiales > Lycopodiaceae > Diphasiastrum > Diphasiastrum complanatum. Next base: position 16,754,920 of record CM055099.1, read on the forward strand.
TGGGTGATCATGTTTCAAATCGGGTCATCTTGAGTCATATACATTGAATATTAGCTATCTCACATGTGATAGGGGTGAACTTCATCAAGAAAGGATTAGATTCAAGGAAACTTCAACATAAATTGTTTCTATTCCATCTCATCAGTTTCCGTAGTTTCTCTAGCGCTGTTTTCCAAAACATTGGATGTTGGTGTCCTCGGCATCCATCTCTTTCCAACTCGGACTCTAGACATCCTCCATTCTTGATGCCTTGTCCTAGCATTAGAGGATTGCCATGTTGTCTTTCTGACTGAATTTGAAGTGGAGATCATTGAACACAACTCTTCAGTTCTTGTGTTGAAAGTGTCCTCGGCCCAAAACTCCTCTGTAAAACCATTGGAATATCTCAACCAATGCATTGCTAAAACCCTTTCCTATGCCATGCCATGAATTTTGAAATATGCAGCCTTTGCCCTGTAATGACTCTTTTCCATGCCTTGCGTGTTCCAAATAGCTAATGATCCATAGGTTTTCATAAACCAAGGTCCATGAGCATAGAAGATGTGTTGTTCATAGAAAATTTGTATTAGTTTAAATCTTTACAAATACATAAATATGAAAGTAAAAAATATGAGACACACATACCATATAGTGAGTTATGTGTGTTTCTCCCCATGCATCGATCATCAATTCAGTAAATGTTTTGACTTCTCTTGCGTATCTATCCAAATCTTCATCTCTCACAATCTTTTTGTTGATAGTTTGTGACAAGGCATCAAATGCTTGCCAAACCTTAGCGCGTGTACTTGGCATGCGAGGATCTGAGCCAATATTTGTTGTGCATTGACATATTTTCTTCCAGTACTCCCATTCAACACTGCTTTCACGTGCAGTATGATTTGACAATAGGTGTCTCGCTTTCGCACCACCCATTGAAACTTTTGTTGAAACATCTTGCGTTTTTCCACTCATCTCAACGTCTTTGGTAAAACTCACGTGGCCCCCCATGCAATCCCATATCGGATAAAATTATCTCTAGATTTCTAATGCTAACATCTGCTCTTGATTTGGGCTGCATGTTCCATGCGTAACAACAATGCAAAAATAATAATTTGTCCAGTATTCGTAATTCACCATGCATTGTGCAAAAATGGACTCTTTCGAGAGGAATGTTCAACACAGGACTCCAAGCTTTGTCTAGATTGTGCCTATTTGGTGCAAGAAGTTGGTTGCAATTCAAAATACTTTTGTTTTGCCCAGATTCAAACATACAATATATACAAAAATTCTTTGCATTTGCACCGAGACCACAACCGTACATGCATTTCAAAGTCTTCAAATCAGCAACTAGGTGCCATTTTACAACAAAGCTTTCTCCTTCAACATTGAGCAATTTGCCTTCATTTTGTGCATGTATTATCTTAGATATACTACATTTTTCAAATAGCCACTCCAGTACGTCGTGAGACTCCTTAGGAACTTCAAATGCAGCTATCCACCATATGTGATTTTTGGATTGCACGCTAAATTCTTTACAATAACTTTCGCCAAACTGTTGCAATTCACGATTCATCAAGGTGATTGTGACACGTTCAAGTTTACGCCCTTTTACGATTTTTGCTTCGTCCAACTTAATAACAAATATAACTTTACCTCCGCAATCTGTAAAACAAAAATTTCATTACAAAAACATATTGGTTGAAGAAAAGCATACAATTGAAATCCGAAATCCACAATAAATGTTCTTACCATTTGTTCTAACTTCGTAATGTCGGATCATCATCGCTTGGACCTTTTCCAGATCTAAGAATATATTATTGCCTTGATGATAATGAAACATGTTGGAGGTCCTTTCTTCTTATTGGTTACTGTAAAAGAATCCTCAATATGTTGAAACTCTCCTAATTCAGAGAGCAAAATCGAATTGCATTCTCGTTCGACGGATTCAACAAGTTTATAAGTAGGTATTGTTTGATGACATTTTAACCCATTTTTGTCAGAGCGTTTCATATACTTCTTCAAAGCTCTATACCCCTTGCGACTCACACCTCCTCGGTCACATGCGTACACCATCTCTTTAACATTTGGATTTGGCTTGAACTTGTCGACTAGCTTTTTCTCAATTCTCAAGCGAATTGAATCACTTGTTTCATCTTCCACAATCTTAATCAAATCTTTACCCTTCAAAAAATGTTTCATATATTTTCCGGCAGTAAAATCTTTTTCAGCCGTCTTTTTCAAGAACTCTTTTGTGTCCCTCATACGTCTTTTACTGGCACCACCACCTGGTGCCAAAGCTTCTAGTTTGTGTCTCTTAGTGTTTTCATTTTCTGCTTGCTGATCCATCGAGACTCTACGCTTTCGTTGTAAGCCATATATTGTCCTCTGAAATATACTGACTGAAGATTGCAATTCTTCAATTTTTGCGACAGAACTGGCAAGCTCTATTTTCAAACCATTTATCTCCTGCTCCAATTTCATATTTATTCCATGCAATGACTTTAAATTGTCATTCATACTATGAATGTTTGCCATATTTGCCAATGTCTCAGCTTGGATTCTTCGAGAATCCATTGCTTGACAATAGCCAAGCAGCCCATTCCGACCATCCCCAACGAACCTTAACAAACTATGTACATCAGAAAATTTAGGAGGAGCATCTACCAGTGGATTATGAGGTATAAATCACCTCTTACCCATAGGTCAACATGTTTTTTTCCTTCTAATCTCCAACAATGCATGTCATACGGATTTAAGTTAACACCCCATGCAGCTTTGGTGGTCGCATAATCCTTCTCTAACTTCACATGTAAGTGATACTTGGTTGTCATCTTGAAGATGTCAAATTTCCCAAAAGAATCTATGTAGAACATTACAATATACCTTAATCAAATGGTGTCAAAGTTCAATGTGAACTAACCATGATATAAGCTTTATTAGGCATATACTAGTTTCCATCCCTAGGGTGCTATTGTAGTTAGGACAATGAAATGTCATCCTATACTAACCCTACTCTAGTTGTAATTTGTAACTTACCTATTAGTTTCCTATTATAGTCTATGCAAATAACCTACAATAGTCTATGAAAATGAGACCTACATTTAGGCCTTAACTCTTGCTCACCTTGTATGGTAACCCAAGGTAAAGGTGCCATGTAGGATTGATTAGCACTAAATTAATTATGATTAGAAAACTTGGTTAGGCAAGGAAGAGGCCCTTTTTGAGTCCAAAAAGGGCCCTAATGTTTATAAATGATAAAGGAAACACTCACATAGGTAAACTATAAAAAAGTTTTCAATCCCACGACCATTACATCTTAGACAAAAAAGAGATATATTAGACCAAGGCATTAAAAAAAGAGTCGGTATTCCATTTCATATCAATAGGTGTATTGTTCAAAGGGACAATGACTAGCTTATGAAAATTCCAACAATTTTTTTATTGACATTAATTAATTGCTAACATTCATAATAGAATTTTACGATATTACAAATGAGAATGTGAATAACAAGTTGATAGTTAAGATGAGTCTGAAATTATAAAGGGGCAAAAAATGGAGAGAGTTAGTCTTACAGTCATGAATGAAACACTTTCAAATTCAGAACACTCAGAAGGCCTCAACTTCAGTGTTCAATCAGAGAATGATATTTGGTGGTTGGCAACTTTTTAGGTATAGTTGCTCTTATATAGATTTTATATGGAATATTTTCTATGTTTATATTATGATAACTTTCTTTTGTGTGTGTGTCTTTTTATATACGTGTTAAAATAAGACCATAACATTATTTCACAAATATTTAGTAGAACATTATATCATAGCATCATAAAAAATCATATGGAGAAAGTTCCACTCAGAAAGTTGGCAATTTCAACACAAAATGACATTTAACAAGAGACCTAAAAATGCTAAAATGTATGTTCAATATTTTCCATGGAGCTAATTCAAAGCATGCATGTATGTATTGTATGAAGGTAACAAAAGATATGACAAGGAATACAAGAGTATCAAGAGCCGAAAAGATCCAAATTGGAAATCTGTATTACCAATTCTCATTCATAATATTTGTACTTGTAGAGGTGCATAAAAAGAAAACAAAATAACTTCACGCGCTCAAAAGTGATATGGGAGTGATGTTGGTTTCAAGTGCAATGTTAAGGCGTAACAAGCGAGAGAGCACAACGTGCACTTGAAAGTGATATCATGCATAGAAATCCAATTTTTTTTTCATGAAAACTAGGCCAAGAAGCGTCTATTTATATATAAAAATTTACACATTTGGAAGACGATCTCATTGACATATGGTATTCAATCATTGGTTGATGTATGTACTCTATGCAGACAATTATTGGATCCAATCATTCTGACCTATGTTGCTTGTATGCCTCTTCGAACTAGTCGACGATGTTACTGAAAGCAGGTTTGGCAAAGAGAGATAAAAAAACTAAAAAATCAAATGAATTGTTGAATCCAAAAGTTTTTTTTAGCCAATTTGTGAGGAATGTTAACATTTCCTTGGGGCATCATATTGAAAAAGAAAAAAGACAGAATCATCATCTTGATCTTATTGAAAGACCAAAACTATCGGTTTCAGCACATCTTAGATGAATAAATCTAAGATTGAAGATTGAATTAAATCTACAAAAAAATCAAATTAAATTTTAAAATTTTAATTTTAAGCCTATTAATAGCTACTTAAATTGTTGATTTGATTAGAATAAAATCTAAGTAAATTGTCATAAAAAAAAAATTCAAACTACAAATCTCAATAGATATTTTTTGACCAACAAATTGTCTGAATTTATCATTTGTAATTTTCAGAGTGTTTTTTGAGTTTCATGCATACGATAAAAACTGAATATGCACACTTTTTTATATTTTTTGAAAATTGCATTATAATTCATGTGAAGAATTATCTAATTAATATTATTTGAGATTGTAAATTTAAATGATTTCACAAATTTTTTAAAGAAAAACTAAAAAAATAGGTCTCTTGGTCATTTTTAGTTTGAAATTAAAATTTTGTGTTCTAGCTATATTGATTTAGAGAGTTTTATATCTTTTTAGAATAATTATAGCCCCAAAAACCACAAAAACATTTGCACATAAAAAATTGTAATGTGGTGAAAAAAAACTCTTACATGTCTAATCATTTGTGCTTAAATATATAATATCAAGAGGACAAAATATAATGCTCCTTGTCTTGTACTTTCCATTCCCAAGTCCATGGAACAAAATTTTAAGTTCAATTATGTGGGCATGAATTTTAAGTTCAATTATGTGGGCACGAATTTATGTAAATAGCATAGACCAGGATACATTTTGGGAAAGAGATTATTTATTGAGAGCACATGTTTTATTAGCAACTTCAGCATGAAAATCACATGCTTTACCAGTAGCCTAGTCAATTTATGAAAAGAAAGTGCTCTTTTTGAAGACATTCTTGGTTTGATTTTTTTAGTACAACGCGGATCACTAATTTTGGATACATCTATTAGATGAGGCATAAAAGACAAACTACAAACATGTTGCTAAAATAAGGTGCTCAAGATAATGTATCTATGGTGATTGATAAAAATGTTTGACAAGAGAGCCATCATAAGAAAAATATGACATGTTCCTACATAGAAAAATTGTAAAATTTCTTAGTTAGAGACGATTTTTACTACTTTAGAAATCTATTTGGACTTGTAACTAGAAAAAAAAATTTCCTAGTTAAAAAATGTATGTGTACAAATTCTATCTCGGAAAACATTGAAATTCCTAAATACATTTTCACCATCCGTAACCTTTCTTAGTAATAAAATATATCTTGGCATATATTTCATCTAGGAAAACCCTTGATGTAACTAGGAAAACATTTTTCTAAATAGAAAAATGTATAAGTTAATTTAATTTTTGAGATACCTTTTGAATATATGAATTAAAAAAAAAATCTTATGTATTATAAAGATATGCCTTTGTCACTTGATGTACATGTAGCTCAAAATCAATGCAATATATTAATTGAGATACAACTTTGGCATGTAATACACAAGATTGTTTATAGAGTGATCGAATTCAAAGAATACCGAACTGCTTTCAAGCTTCAAATCATTCATAGTTGATGTATGTCACCCAAAATAGCTAAAATATAATGCCCAACAAACAATTTGGTGCTTATCATTAACCATAGTTCATCATCCATCTCTTCTTGAATTTCCCCAAGATGTTGTAAGATTCTTTTGTTCAAATGTTTTCTATTCATATATACATTATGTGATCCTTTTATGACAAGATTCTAAAATTTTCTTTTTTTTTAATAGCTTGAAAAAGACACTATGGAGCTTTTTGATGAGGTAATTTTCTTTTTCTCTCTCTCAAAGTGCTTTATTCATGGTGTATGAGTTAAATAATTCATATTTTATTACTTTATTATTTTTGTTGTGTGTAAATAATGTCGTATAGGTTAATATGTTTTTTATATCACATCAATAAGTTGCCATTGTTTGATGTTTTTGTTGAGGCAGGAATATAGTCATAGTGTCTATGAAGCTGTCTCAAATGATATGAGTTTTACAGAAATAATGGACGAGCCATCTTTGTAGGGTGAATTAGCGTCACTTAATGCATTGTCAACTCAGATTAAATTTAACATTATTTTTAACATTGGTATCAAATCAATAAAGTTTTACAAAATACAATGTAAATGAATATTTTTGTTGTTATGTTTTCACTAGAGCAAAACATTATCAAACAAACATCATGTTGTTGAAGATGTGCATTCTAGAACACACACACATATTTCAAAGGTACTTCAAATCATTTTATATATTGGTACATATTCATTAACACGTTATAATTGTCCATTATAATTTTTGTGCCTTAATTTTCGTAGGTGACTGAAAAAATGCAAGATGTGATAAAAGAAAAATCTTTGCTTTGACATTGCCAAAGCACATTTATTTTTGCTGGGAATCGAAAGTCTATGTTACTTTCGAAGGCAACAAACATGAATCTTGCCATAAATATACAAGGATCTGAAAGAAAAGTAAATTTGTTTGTTTAAATTGTTTATTATCATTATTAAAATATGGGAATTTGTTTTATTCTCAATATGATGTTTACATTAATTCAAATTATATGTGTTTTATTGAAGCTTTATGTACATTTTTGTTTTTATTGAAACTTAATACATTTTAGAAATCACTAGTATTGTGTAAACGTTCTTTTCAATCTCATTTATTAAGTGTTTATTTTTTATGACCTCTTTATAGGCACGTGCGAGAGACGTTTTGAAGGAAGATAAAGAAACAATCTTGATGAAGTTTTTTCAAGCTCACACTTCGAAGGAGTTGTATGCAAATTTAGGAAAATATTATTCGACCAATTTTCCATTTGGGGCTAGCATGCGAAAAAGTTCATTGAACATTGATAGTAGTAGTGACATTATTGATGAGGTCGTCCAATTTCTTTTTCAAGAAAAATTGTCGTGGATGACTACACGCCCGGGAAGTTAGGGTTACATAATGTGCATGTGTGCAACTAAATTGCACAAGGCCGATTGATGATTTTGTGTTGTCGAATATTGTGGAATTTCGTTTTTGAATTCCTCACATAGCACATTTTTTTTGTCTAATAAAAGGACAATAAATTTAAATTTCAAATTTGTTCTATGTATAGAAGCCATTCAAATTGCAATTTTTAATTGACGAATAATCTTTTCGTTGTAAATTTTTGTTTTTAAATTCTATAGATGTTTCATTATGCATGTTGTAAAAATGAAAAATATTTTCATATGTCAAAAAGATTTTTATAATTTTTTTTTAATATTGCAATATTTTCAAATTTCACTTTTTCACATTTATAAAAAAGTGTATATAAGAAATGTTTTGCTAAGATAGGATATTTAAAGAGATCTTATAAAAAAAATTTGAATGTTGATTTTCTAGATGGGAATTTTTTTGAAAACTCTATTTTCCTATATAGAAAAGCTCAAAAGATCTTATCTACGAAATTTGAAAGTTGATATTCCTATATGAAAAATCTTTGCAAACCTTATTTTCCTACATAGGAAAAAGTTTATAGTGTCTCTTATCTAGGAAATTTCAAAGTTAATTTTCCTAGTTGTCATCTAGGAAATGGTTTCAAGTTTCCTAGTATTTCCTTTCCATCCTAGTTGTGTTCAATTGCAACTAGGGAAAAGCTTCTTTTTTTACATCTAGGAACTTGTCATATTTTTCTTGGTGCGCGAATGACTTGGAGTATTTGAATCTACACTTTGTTGCTACCATATAGATGTTCTAGATGATCCTAAGAGAAACGTCTAAGACTTAAATGGATCCAAAAATATCAAGAACATTCTAACTTTTGTGTTTGATCGAGTATGCTCTACTTGCATTTGCAGAGATAGAAAGGAAATGTAAGAGATTCACATTTATCTACTGAAAGATTAGCTGATTATCAGATCTAGGTTACTCGGTTACATCCAAGGAATACGGTTCTACACAAGATAAGAATAATTAGCACTATCAAAGGGAGATAAAAACAACTGCAACTAGTGATGGAGACAATCCAATTTCTATGTAGCATTATGTATTGTCAGATGTCTCATGACGAAATGTTACATGCTTTTCTTTGCAACTTAGTCATTCAAAGGGATCTAGAGGAGATTGATTTATTATCACATAAATGGAAAGAGCTACGACATTCCCATTCTGCTATGTTGGCTCCCTTTGTTTCAGTAGAGTTTGTGAGTGCTACAGCAAGATTGATCTTGCTACTGCATGTGGATTTCTTTGAAATTCCTACTATGGATTTGCGTAGAGGTAGATACCTGTTGCATCCCAGATCCTCAGTCCGGTGAAAGTTGAATCTCCTCCTCCTTGAATAAGGGTTCTCGGCTTTAGCAAGTTCTTTTACTGAATGGACATCGGATAAGCATGAAAAAGATCTGGATTTTCCATTGATGAACCTTGATAAGCCTTTCCTGCATCATTTGCGTTAATCAGCCAATTACCTAAAAGCATAATTTCTCATTGCAGATTGAGCAATAATTTACGACATCTATTGAAATTACTTTAGTGTAATATTATCCTCTTCGATTCAGAGCTGGGATTTCGATCGATGATCAGATGTCTCTTGTGTAATGATATCAGTTAATTCCTTTTGTTGACGTATTCTCAACAGAATTTGCTTATTCATAACAACTATCCAATTTTTGCATTGCATGAAAATGATGTAGAGCAGCAAGAATGTACAAAGTAGATCCAGAGGAGTTAAGAAAGGAAGCACTAGAGTGCCTGGGAAAAAATACTTTCTGAATTTCATGACATGAAGATAAAGCAGAAGTCTTCAAGCTCTGATGGAAAATAATGAATGATCAATTCAGAAATCTTACCTCAGAGGAAGCGATTTTTCAAGGGAGATCAGATCTTCTAGGGGGCCAGTACGGAGAGAACTTTGAGCTTCTTCCTCCGTTCCTACGAGCGCCTCATTTGACGTACAGGAGCTGTCTTCGCAAACTCCAATGGATGAAGAAGGCGAAGAGGATCTCGACCTGGCATTTGACCTTCCCTCTCCTTCAAAAGATTCTTTCTGTCCTGTGTCTTCCAGAATCTCAAGAGGCATTGAACAAGCATTATGCATGTGAATGGCGTCAAACCCAACTTGGTCTGGATAGATTCCAGTTATCAACTGATCATTTTGAAAAGGTTTGCATAAAGTGTCTTCAAACTGGGAAGTTAAACAATGACCAAGCGGACATGTATCGGTCTGTTGAGGAAACTCCTCAGCTTCGGAGATTCCCAGTGGCAAAGATGCCCATGTCAACGAGCTCGTCTCTGAAAATGGAATCGATTGATCAACAAAGCAATTCTCATCTTTTTTTTCAGGCTTCAAATGATCTGCGCTTGAGATCAAGGAAAACGAGCACAAACTACAGGATATGAAGTCGGCCCGTTCCTCAGCAGTAGCGTCCTTGGAAAAACCACAGACTGCTACTGCCGTTCTACACCCCATAATGTGGCTGGATCCACTCTCCCAGCATCGATGAGCAATAGACATGGCTGCAATTTTTGCTGTAGCCAGGTT
>CM055099.1:16774967-16843815 GCA_029204225.1 Diphasiastrum complanatum
GAAAATGACTCGCATAACACAAAAAATGACTCGCACAACAGAATGGTAGAGGTAATAATGCAAAATTGCAAAATGACTCGCACTGGGGGGGACCTGGAAAATCAGATTAGAAAATAGGTTTTTTGAGAAGAAATCCATGTGGAGCTCATATTGGTACTTGCACAGCTGAAAAGATGGATCTTGAGACCTGCCAAAGGTCGAAAATGGGCTCCTACGAGTGGGGTCTTGCATGGAAATAAGCTTGTGGCCCCCTCTAGACAATAGGAAATGGAGTAAGGGTATTTGAGTTTTTGAAGGACCTAAATTCTACTTCATGAAGACTTTTTTAAAGACGTTCAAGTGCCTTATGCACTTCGGGCCCTTTCAAATGAAGTTCACATTGGATTTAGAGGATCAATGGCTATCGAAGATCCAACGACCCATGGCCCTCCCCGAGTACCTCCATCATGACCGTCCATCTGCCTCTAATTTAAAATCCCAACGCTCCTCTCTAGATCTGTGCGGCAGAACTGGACCCCCGAGCAGCCAAATCCTTATACACACTATGACTTGCTCCGGATCGTTGCGCCGCGACCCCCCGTCGCCCTGACCCTATCCTCTTTGCTCACGTATTTCCAGCTATGGAGATTCCAACGAGCGACTCTTGCTTCAGATCTCACGTCTTCTATTGTCGCGGATACTAGTGGCTCTATGAGAGCACATTCTCTACCTAGGACGCCCCTGTTGACGGCCTTTACAACTACCAAATGACCTAGATAGGGATAGAGTTCTTCGAATTACAGCTACAGACCCCAGCTTGAAAAAGCAGCAACTTTCCACTCTCAAATAGAATTCGCATAGGGCCTAGGATGTAGATCAGACTGAGATCTTTCGATTTTTGTGGGTGTGCGAATTTCTTTAGACCTGAAAACCACATCTGAAATGAAAAAAACAGGTCTAAGTGAAGAAATCCATTTGAATTGCTAATTGGAAACTCGCACAGCTATAACCATTGGATCTTAAGTCCTGCAAATGCCAAAAATCAATTGTGCGAGTTGGTCTTGGAATGGAAATTAGACAGAAAATGCTTCAAGACCTCTTTTTGCAAGAAAAAGACATGTAGGATGTAGAAATCAGAAAAAAGTATCTTTCTGATACTTGGACAGGCTCAAACCATGGATCTTATGACTTGGAAATGCCCAAAAACTGGTTGTGCGAGTTTAGTTTGGGTGAAGCTCGATTCTGAGCAATTAGCGAAGATCAAGATCGTTGACAAACAACTTGCAAAGATGGGTGTTAGACCCAGCAGTTGAATGGACAGAGAAGTCTTCGTTGAGAGTGCGACGTCTGAATCAACTGACTGTTCAAATCACCTATAGATCAGTGCGATGCTTGCACTTCTGGGCTGACTACCTAAGCAAAAGAGTGTGAGATCCAGCTGCTTGAATCTATAGTTGAATGTACGCTGCAGGCAGAAGAATATGAGTATAGATTGATGTTGATCATGATAACATGAATGCGGCCAGTAGTGCGACGTCTGAATCAACCGATTGTTCAAATCACCTATAGATCAGTGCGATGCTTGCACTTCTGGGCTAACTACCTAAGCAAAAGAGTGTGAGATCCAGCTGCTTGAATCTACAGTTGAATGTACGCTGCAGGCAGAAGAATATGAGTATAGATTGATGTTGATCATGATAACATGAACGGGCCAATATACAATCATCACTCGTTCGATTAAGAGGCACATTTCCATCCGTGATCAAAATGAGCTAGCTGTGAAAAATGTCTCTGAGCCTTTTTTTTATTTTTAAGAAAAGTTGAGGATGGTGTGCAACTCATCCCCTCTCCAAAAAAGGGATCACTTCGGCTGATCCTAAGCTTCCATCCACCTGAGAACAACAAACCAAACAAGAGAAATGAACTGAGATGGCAAAACAATGTACAAAATAGCACTATCTACAAACAAGAAGTTAGAAAACATGGAGAAAAGTGAGTAAAGAGCGGCAACGACGCCAATGTTGGATCTTCAGCATCCACATCGGCTATGGCTCCAACTAGCATGACCTATGGCAGTTTCCCAACTAGTCTACGCTATGGCTTCTCCAACTAGTTTGGATATGGATGCAAGAAAGACAGTCATGAGCATGGTGGTTAGTATTCTGATGGGTAAGATCCACTCTTCTCTCTTTTCTCTCCTTAGTTTCTAACAAACGACGGCTTAACCTAAGAGATAAAACCCTAAACTAAATCTCATCCTCTAAGGCTTACCCTACTGGAGAATGGAGGGCCTAGATTAACTTAACATGTTGCCAGATGAATAATATACATTACAATGTGAAGTAATACAGTACATGAAACCACACAAGGGAGAACACTCAGAGAGAAAGATAGGCTTGTATTGCAAATGAGGTTCTTCTCGAAAATGGACTCTTCCACTCCTATTTATACTTGGAGTGGTGGTCACTTACAGAAATGCACTGTGGGACAAGTAAGCCACATAGACTAACTTACTTTGAATCATACTGGCGCCATGGGACAAACCCCCCAATAGGCCTTTGTGACTTTTTTACATAACTTGAAATTACATATCTATGTGCAGTGCCCATGGCAATTTAAACTTAGAACTAAATAACTTAAGCCAGTACGGATACCGTAAAAGCCTAAACTTGCTGGGCAAGTTCTACGTTTAAATCCTATCCTGCTTGTATTTTTAAAGACGTTCCGCATGATGGCTAAAATATTCCTTGGAATATCAGCCTACAGACAAGATGGAAAAGCCATTTTTCCAGAGGGCGAGCCAAAGTACCTTCCCCAACATCACACATAAAGGATGTTGAATTGGTAACGCAAGGTTTAAAAAAATTCGTTGACTATTGGAGAAAAGGAAAGCAAACATGAAAACCAGAGTCGTCATTTTGCAAAAATATACAACCTATCATTGAGTATTGGGAAGAAAAAACTGCAAATCCCCTATTTACACAATCAACAATTGCAAGAAGGATTTTGGCCAAAAACATCATGGAAAGCTTCTCTAATACCCGAGATTAGTTGTGATGGAGAGAACCTCGTTGATGATATTGAGGAGGAACACTACTGTGGGCCTAGACATGCTCCACGAGAAGAGTTTTGACCACATTTGGTTGGTATGTTTCTACTAATAAGACCATATGATGAAAAAGAATGTCTGGTTTGGTTGGGCTCGACGACAAGTTCAATAATCAAAGGACAAAAATAATGAGCACTTCATGAAGGTTTTAGTGGATTGGTGGGAACCAATTTCAAAGCGAAGTAAGACTCTCTTTGAGCAATATAAAAATTGTTGGGAAAAAAAATGGCAAAAAAATCCTATAGACCCAAGTAGATGGGAATCTTGTCAAAGTGTTCTTTGGAGTTGGCATGCGAGCAAAAGCCCAGACTCTATCGAATCCCTAAAAATTCCATTGGTGGCAAAACAATCGGCAATGCAAAATTTGCAACACATTTGAGTTGCATGGTATTATATCATATAATGCACATCAGTGACATATGAAATTATGTGACATTATGTACTTCCATTAGCAAACTTTATTTCTCATTCTAATTACAAGTATGTATTTCCAGGCTATTAACAATGAATATCATCTTCTTTGTCTGAATGATCTACCTTAAGTATGAATGTGTGAAAGCTTATAGAAATTTTCTTTTACTATATCTCTCTGCCATGTTAGACAAAAATAGACAATGTCTAACATGGCATAGGGATACAATAAAAGATAATCTTTTACATAAGCTGCACATTCATATTTCTTGCATGTGAATGGAAAAGAGCCAATCAGCTTTGCTCTTTAGCTCTAGCATTTGTCATAGCCAAGTTTGTCTTTCGAGAAGTGACAAGAATTCAGCTTGTTGGTCTACTCTTTGAAAAATGTAGAAAAGTGTTTTGGGACACGTATTCATGCATGTGAGGCCAATGATTTCTCATGTCGATGTTGTAGCGTCCATCCACGCATTATGGAGTTGAATATCAAAATATGTGGGTGGAATATGTACAAACATTTCATTCCTTGTTAATGATGTTTGGGCATCATCCTAGAGTCCTTGGCTTGCACTTTGAAGATTTGTCAGCTCCACCATTTTTGACTCAACATGTAGTAGAGCAAGCATTGTTTGTTTCTTCCAAGCATTGTTCTAGACTGAATATGGATGCACAAAGCAATTTGAACTTGATTATCCTGAGTGTGGCTGGATATGGGACCTTCAAGGGCTGTTATAAAAAAGTTTACATTGTTTTTATAACAACGTTCATGAGTTCCAGAATGTAGTGTTTTGGAATGCTACGTTCCGAAACGTGCCGTTCCAAAGCAACTTAGCTTGGGATGCATTCATCAATTGTCTCAAATTTATTTGAGTAATCATCAAGAGACTCGTTGAAGCGATTCACAAAACCTAAAGGTGACTAGTTTCCTATGCTGAGAATTCCTTGTAGAAAAATTTTAGATTCATGCATTTTCAATAAGATCTTCTTAAGACATTTTAGATCATAGTTTCATCCATAAGATGTCTAAGCCTAAAAATGCAATACTACCACTTCATCATTATGTCTTAAATGCAAAGATATAGGCTGAATGTTTTCCAACTTGATTGCCCAAGGCTCCAAATCTATAGGCATATAAAGACTCGAATCATAGTCAAAATAAAGTGGTTCACAACTTTATCCACCAAGGTATCTAACTTGGATAACATTTGGCTATTATAATAGTACATGAAACAAATTCAAACTACTTAAGAAGATTCCTTACTTAGATATATTTGGTCTTAAGAAGTCTCAAATCATGAATATAGTCTCAAGGAAACAGGTCACTGACTCTAATTATTTCATTTTTTTGCGACCACCATTGCTTTTCTCTACATCAGACGTCTGGCTAAAAACAATTCTTTATAAAAACAAAAACCTAGCGAACCGTTGTTGCAGATCTCTACTTGCAAGCTAACTCAAACCATTCTCTATAATAATAAAAAAAATTAGCACACCACTATTTCAGATCAATGAGTATGAGCCTCTCTCTCTCTCTCTCTCTCTCTCTCTCTCTCTCTCTCTCTCTCTCTCTCTCTCTCTCTCTCTCTCTCTCTCTCTCTCTCTCTCTCTCTCTCTCTCTCTCTCTCTCTCTCTCTCTCTCTCTCTCTCTCTCTCTCTCACTCTCATGTTTTAGTGATGAAACTACAAAAATATTTGATTACCTCAAGCAATGCCTCTGGGTATGGCTCCAACACGAGCTCTGCTCGAGTAAGCTGAAAATTTTTTCCCCGACTATCCCAAAGGATTTGAAAAGAATGTTTTTTAACTAGAGCACTGCTCGGGCTATCTAGTTCATTCTTGCAATAAGGTGTCACTAATAGTGTTTTGGTTTAGGGCTAATGTGACAAATAAAGTATCAAAAATAGTTCTAACTAGAACATTGCTCGAGTTTGTTGTTTGAAGAAAGCTTGACAACATGGTCAAATTGCTCAGAAAGGAAAAACTCTTTGATACTGATGTCCTACTAATTGAGAAATCAGCAACCGAGTTTGTGGATGCCATTAAAGAAGCTTGGGGTGCAGACCATATTACACACTACATAGTAAGCAGATTGAGAATGTGAATCTTTGAATTATAATTTTCATTGCACTTGAACTGATTTTAAACTGAGTGATCATTATGCTAATGCTTGAATCTCTGATATTGCAGCAAATTTTATGACATCATGCATCATTCTTTGCAAAAACTTATGGCAGTCTAAGTTCATGGTCATCACATGGAATGGAGAAATCACATTGGCAAGCAAGAGTAGCATTTCACCAAAATACACAACACGGTGGAACATCTTCGAAAAATAGTTACATTGTACAACTATTTCAGTGGTTCTACAGATGTGCTCAAATTCGATACACAAATAGATTGACAAATTATCAGAAATTCAAAAAGGCATGCAAATTCATACAAGAAAATCATATTGAGATGAGAAATTCACAATAGTTGTATCATCAACTCGAAACATTATGCATGATATCAGACAATAATATATTATGTAATGACTTTCAAGAACAAGAAATATGACAATCATTTTTGTACATCATCTTTGAAAACTAAATTCGCAATATGGTCATGAAGGAAATTCTTCCTATCATATGGATCTAAAAAATTTTATAGACCTTCTTTTGCTTAAGTCTATATATTCAGAGAAGACTGCTAGAGAAGACGACCTTTTAAGGACTTTTTCAAATACATAGCCAAAAACTTTTAAAGAAATGTCTCTATTTACACAATACATTATGGGGATATTTGTGCCTGTTTGAGAAAAAAGACAGCTTTTATTGCCATTATCAATGTCCCAGCATTCACAAAAAAGTTGCTATGATGAATACAAATCTCATTGTTTTCAAAGCTCTTCAGGTAGTGACACATGGATGCATCCTGTTAAAATTCACAACCTTGTTTGGACCATTTTTGGTCACATCTATTGTAATTGGCAAGATGGCCATGTAAATAGATGCCACACCTGCCAAATAGCATAGGATGCTTTTCCAAAGTCTTATTCTACATCCTACATTGTAAAGGCACCTTTGAAATAAGGCCAAAGAGTGCTTAGATAGGGTAAAGATAAAATAGGAGCCAAAAATAGTATGCTTTACATTGTTTTTGAATCTCGAGATCAAGGACCCTAATTAGGGTGGATCCAATGATCAATTAGGTTTGATGTTAGAGTTAGGTTATGAAAAGTACAGAGATTCCCTAAAATTCTCAGATCCGAGCTTGAAATGTATAAATATGTGATGGGATCTCCATCAATTTATGAGTAAAAATTGGTTTTCAAACTACCAATGTTGTTGGTGGTATAGATGTTTGATGTTTGCTATTTGTGTTGAGTAATTTGGATTTGTGAGATTGATTTGGAAGTTCATGTACTGTACTCTGCCTGTGGCAATCCGTACTTTTGCCCGTGTGAAGGGAATTGCATGAATTTGAGCCTTCAAGTGGAGTTCAAGCCAAGGTAAAGCTAAACATCACTAAATTGGTTGGTGTTTTAGCTATAGGATCTCAATTGGATCCATTCAAGGTTCTTCCTCCATTATTTCAAAGGTTTATTAGAGTTTATTTGCTGCATTTTCAGCATGGTATCATATCCTTGTTATGAAATGAGCTAAATTCTTGCAATTTGATTCACTAGCATCATAGATTTTGACCAATTCAAGGCATATGATTCTTTATGACAATGTATTATTAGTATCTCCATTATTGATCAAATTCAGTTATTGTGGGATCTGATTTGAAGGTGTTTAGTCTTCTAAAACCAGGTTCTAATCATTTCTTATCTACAAGATCAATTAGCAAGTTTCACTTGCTTTCTCATACTTGATTCAAGGCAAGTTTTGGAGTCAATCTCGAGGAGTAGCATTCAAGCATTGGAGAGATAGGAGGATTGAAGCTTTTGCAGTTGATTTATGTTCTTCTTAGGAGTGTGAGAGACCTCCTAAGAGTGATTTAGGTTCGGCTCAAAGCATTTTGCATTTACTCATCATTAAGATCATTTTTTTTGTCAAAATTGTGAGCTTGGTAGCTTGTGCTTGGAAGGTAGATTGTTTTGATTCTTATAAAGAGTATCAAACTGATCTTATAAGAGTGATTTAGAGTGGAATTTATGTGCAATTATATCTTCTTTTCTCAGGTTGATTGGATCTTCATAAGCCTTGTGAAGCATAGATCAAGGAGGAGTCATTTTTTGATCATTTTTCTACATCAAGCAAGCTAGTTTCATTTTGCATTTTTCAATAGAATTGGTTAAGCTCAAGATCCAATAGTATCTTGTTGAGAATTCATTTGTCGATCATTCTCAAGTCCCTAGATAGTGGGATATCTAGTTCTTGCATCCTTTCTATTGTGTATCCATTCTTATAGAATCAATCTCTTGTTTAGAGGAAGATGGCATCAATGAATGATTACCTTTTGGATTATAGTGATAGATTGAACAAATCAAACTATTCCATATTGAAATTAAGAATGGAATGGATCCTTGTAATGCAAGATTTGATGGACATAGTGAGTGGTGAGGAGGATGAGCCCATCCACCCTCAAGAATCCACTAGATACAAGAACAGGTGCAAAGTAGCCCTCCATTGTATCAAAATTAATGTAGCCAATGAACTCCTAAAGGAATTAGGACAATGTTCCTCAGCCCAAGAGGCTTGGTAATCCCTTCAAAAAGTGTATGAGTCAAAGAACACTATAAGGTTGCTTGCTTTGAAACATCAAAATTTTCAAAGCTACCAAAAGAAGGGAGAGAGTGCTCATTCATATGTTCTAAGGGTCAAGGAGTTAAACAAGGAGCTTTCCTTGGAGAATTCATAAAGGAGGAAGAGCTTGTACAACTAATCTTGAATGGCCTTTGTGTAGATTTTTCTAACTTGGTGCAAGGATACTCTATAATGAGCAAGTTGCCATCACTTGAAGACTTCCTAGGAGTCCTCATGGCCGACAAGAATAGGAGGCAAAACTGCAAGGCAAGGATGGATAGGCTTTATATCCATGATGGAGATGATCAAGAACTCTTCATCAAGAGCAAGGGCAAGACCAAGAGCAAGAGAGCTACATTCAAGAAGAACCAAGTAAGGAATGAAGATCAATGTCAAATTCAACTCCAAGCAAGACCAAGAAGGACAATTCCAAGATCTAGTGCTACTATTGTAGCAAGATGGGGCACTATGCCTCGGAATGCTTAAGAAGAAGCAAGCACAAGGGAAAGAAATATTAGCCAAGAGGAGGAGGAGAGTCCAAGAAGACTCACTAATGATGTCAACCTTCTCTTCATTAAGTTTCAAGGGGGAAGATCCATGGTGGATAGATAGTGGGATCAAGTCTATTTTTACAGTGTACATTCCTAGCATCACTAAGAATCTACTTAGGGTTGGACAAATGGTTGATAATGGCTTTTGTGTGGAGTTCACTTCAAATGATTGTTACATAAAGAAGAAAAACAAAAGTTATTGCTAAAGGCAATAGACTTGGAAAGCTTTACAAGTTAGATGCTTTTGTTGAAACCAATGTTGTGATGCTAGCTGAGGGGGACAAGTTGTCAAGTTTTGATCTGTGGCACAAAAGGCTTGGACACATCAATCCAAGTTCAATGGAGGCTATGTTCAAGGAGGAGCATGCTTTAGGACTTCCAAAGTCCTTATCTATGGAGGAAAAGGTTTGTGAAGCATGTGCACTATCCAAGGCACATAAGAAGGCTTTTTCAAGTTCTATCTCCAAAACATCTCATCTAGTGGTGATAGTATTGTTGGAATCAAGAAAGTCAAGATAGATCTTTCACTAGAGTTCAAGATGGTAGATCTAGGTGATCTCCATTATATTTTGGGAATAGAAGTCATTAGAGGGTATGATTTTATCTTCATTTTTCAAACAAACTATGCTCAAAGTTTGCTAAAAAGGTTTAAGATGCAAGATTGCAAGTATGTAGAAACTCCCATCATGATGGAGCAAGATGAAAAGTGTCTAAAGAAATTCATGAAAGATCCTTCATGGACATCACTTTGTATAGACAACTTATAGGCTCCTTAATGTGGATAACTATTACTGGGCCTGATCTTACCTTTAGTGTATGTAGATTGAGTCAACACATGCAAGATCCATTGAACATTCATTGTAAGAAAGCTAAAAGAATCTTGCGATACATCTCAGGTAGACTAGACTTTGGTATTCTCTATGGAGGAGATGTAATTGACTTGCATGCCTATAGTGATTCAATTTTGCAGGTGACAAGAGAGATAGGAGATCAACAAGTGCATTTGCAACCTTCATAGGTGATGGAGTAGTTTCTTGGAAATCAAAGAAGCAAGGAACAATCTCACTCTACTACAACAACCAAGGAAGTGCTTTGGATCAAGAGATTATTGGTGGAGCTAAATATTATGGATCCAAAGGATGTACCAATCATCCATAATGACAACATTTCAGCCCAACATCTTGCAAAAAGTCCAATCTTCCATGCAAGATCCAAACACATTGAAATTTTTCCACACTTTTTGAGGGAAAAGGTTTGAGTAAAGGAGGTCTCTTTGGAACATGTACCAAGTAATGAATGTGTGACTAATGTGCTCACTAAACATCTTCAAAGAGCAGCATTGTAAAGTTAAGAACCTCTCTTGGAGTGATTAGTAGATCTATGTTAGATCCAAACTAGTTGTGAGGAGTGTTAAAATTCACAACATGGTTTGGACCATTTTTGGTTACATGCATTGTAATTGGCAAGATGGCCATGTAAATAGATGCCACGCATGCCAAATAGAATAGGATGCTTTTTCAAAGTCTTATTCTACATCCTACATTGTAAAGGTAGCTTTGAAATAAGGCCAAAGAGTGCTTAGATAGGGTAGAGATAAAATAGGAGCCAAAAATAGTATGTTTTACATTGTTTTTGGATCTCGAGGTCAAGGACCCTAATTAGGGTGGATCCAATGATCAATTAAGTTGGATTTTAGGGTTAGGTTATAAAAATTACAGAGATTCCGTAAAATTCTCAGATCCGAGCTTGAAACGTATAAATATGTGATGGGATCTCCATCAATTCATGAGTAAAAAATTGGTTTTCAATCTACCAATGTTGGTGGTGATCTAGATGTTTGATATTTGCTATTTGTGTTGAGTATTTGGATTTGTGAGATTGATTTGAAAGTTTAGGTATTGTACTATGCCTGTGGTAGTCCGTACTTTTACACGTGTGAAGGGAATTGCATGAATTTGAGCCTTCAAGTGGAGTTCAAGCCAAGATGAAGCTAGGAATCACTAAATTGGTTGGAGTTTTAGCTATATGATCTCAATTGGATCCATTCAAGGTGCTTCCTCCATCATTTCAAAGGTCTATTAGAGTTTATTTGATGCATTTTCAACACATCCTTCTTTTGTGATCCCTGCCTTTGTCTGACATAAACCTGCCATGGCTGCAAAGGCATCCACCTCCGTAGTATCCTGCAAAGTACAATCGATGATCACATTTTTGAAAAAAAATTAAAATACTAGATTTGAATAAGACTATTTGTAAAAGAAATTAAATTTACTTACCAAATCACGGTCATCAGCTTGCACAAGTGCACTCTTGTGTAAATCCTGCAAAGTACAATCGATGATCACATTTTTGAAAAAAATTAAAATGCTAGATTTGAATAAGACTATTTGTTAAAGAAATAAAATTTACTTACCAAATCACGGTCATCAGCTTGCACAATTGCACTCTTGTGTAAATCGTGACCGACAACTATGGACTTCGAATCATCACTGGGAATAGTTATCGAGGACTTTGAGGAGTATCTTTCTAGTATCTTCATAAATTTCTCCTTAGTGGGCAAGTTGGCCTCGTATGCCCTGATCTCAGACATGACTAACTACAATGCCTTACTGCCACTAAGCAGGTTATCTTCATCTTTAAAATCAATACCGGACATTAGGTTATCAAACTCGAGGTCTACAGAATCCAAAAATTCTATAATAAAATTATTAGATATTGACAAAATTTCATCCTCCCTCAGACTAATAACATCTCCAATATCATTTAAAGACATATAAGGAGCATTTTTTGGTAGTGGTTCCTACATTATAGGACCAAATTCCCCTAACTAGAGGTGGGGAAGAGGCTTTCTATGTATTACCATCTCTCCATAGTAATGCCTTAGATTATTTTTGAGAGCTCATTGGCAAACTCGACCTTCTACACTATGTACTTTGATTTCTTTTGGACTAAGCAAAAAAGAAGGTTGTTCTTAACATCATTTGCTGTCTACAGGTCGTACTGTGTATTCTACCAAATGTGTATGGGGTGATCCTCACTTTTGATTAATGATTTTGGATTGCTCTTGCTTGATGCATGTAAAATTGTCAATCTAGTTCTCAAGTTTGTGTGTCTAGTTTGCATTTGTTTTATAATCAATCAATTAATCACTCTTGTGAGTTATTAATAGACTCAAGTAAGGTCCAAAGTATTGTACTTTGACACCATTTTCCATGCATTAGTACGTCACTTTTTGAGTATATGTACTTACCTTTGGTTTAGTTTTTCATTTATAGTTCTAAATGCTGCTTGGAGAGGTGTGTGCTATCTCTTTCAACTTATGTGATTGTGGCCACTATTAGATAGCTTGTCAAATTAATAGTGTCGAATAGCAACATCGATCGTTTACAGTTAGAACCATTTTGGATACTGAAAGGAATCATAGATATTCTTCTGAAGGACGGATTAATTATCATTTGAATTACTGCTTATCTATTTATGCAAATAACACTTGGAAGTTTTTGAAAATTTTTTTAAGGTAAGTGGAATTTCAATTTTCTGAACTTGGTTTTTATCTCTATTGTGGAACATTGGTGTCTGAAATTTGGTTTTTATCTCTATTGTGGAACATTGGTGGAATGTAAATTTCTGTCACTCAGGTTAAAAAAATTGCATGATAAATGGAGACATCCTAGCCATAATAGAGTTGAATATTTATGAAAAACATCTATTAATGAGCTTCTATCATTTTCAAATATTTGGGTAGCATCTCCTCAAGTAACTTTTATAAAAAAAAAAAATTAAAAGAGGGGGAGTGATTTGATAGCATTGATTCTATTATAGGATCTATTGATTGCACGGTTTTTTGACAAAAAGCCAAAATATGTATGGAATTGTGATTATCTAAAAGCATTTCGAACAGATCCAGCGTAAGCTACAAAATGGAGCTATTTGGAAGTAATTAAAAAATTCTCTAGAGATTGGGAGGAATAATTTGGAATTAGAGAACGTTTGGGAATTGAATTATCATTTATATGCATAGCTAGCTGAAAGTTAATTTATTAACACAAAAAGGATTTAGAAAAGAATCTAAATGTGGTGTTGTATTGGCATCCATACCTAAACATTTGAGCTTCCTAAATCATTGAAAATTAACTTGAGTAAGTCAAGCTACTCTTAAATCAAGCTAATTGGTTAGATGAGCAGTGTGAAGACAATTTACTAGGAACTATTTGTTATACGTTTATTGCTTATTGGTTACGTATTTTATGAGTTAAGATTAATCAATAATGTGCATAGAATACATGGAACTCTTTGTGGTAGAGTATTTCTCGATTGGAAAATTGACTTGATTGTTAGTGACAATATCTTGTGGCGCACAATTGAATGATAAAACTAACAAACTCAAGGATAACAACTATATTTTATTGGAATTAAACAATTTTTAAAATCGAGATTTAATTGTAGAAAGAAATTTAAACCTCTTATCAGTATATCAGTAATGGTCAAGTGAGATTAAGAATCTAGATAACTCATATTTTTTTAATAAGAATCCAATTTGAGGAAGATTCATGAAGTCCAATAACTTCCTTGTGGATAGACTTTGGAATTATTCTTATATCTCACAAGTTATGTGTTTGGATATCCACTCTTGTATTATCTGATGATCATGTAGTATGACTTGAAAATCTGGTAAATTATGACAGATGACTCATGATTCTGATTTTAAGTATTTATGATTGATAATAAATCAGAAGGCGATACTTAACTATTATTAGAGGATTATGTGAAAACGCAATGATTCTTAGAAATGATGAGTAGATATTTATGCCTAAATCAAGAAATTAAATCATTGATTTGGAAAGTCTAATTCTCTTTGTTCTAATAACATTAATAAAAAAGGTTGAGGATGTATGTATCTCATAGGCATTCTCATTAATGAAGTTAATCTACTCAAAGAGACTTTGCTCATATAAGTAGAGAATACTCTACTATAGATTGTAGTTTGTAAGTGCTTACATATGGTGATTAAACTAATATCTCTTGTTATGGTGGAGATAGAAAATATTTTAAGATTCAAAAGGTTGTCAATATCTTTTATGAAGTACTAGAATGGTGCATTTGATTCATGTGAGAATTTGTAATACTCAAGATTGAGTTATAATTTGTATGATTTCCTAGAGATTTTAGGTGAGTTTAATTGGTTATACCTTAGAATTCTTGATTGCTATATGGGTATACATACTTGGAATCAACATTAAAAATCTTTAGCTATGAAATCTAAAAGATGAAAAAACTAGTATTCTAGCGATTAACAATGTATCAAGATCTTGCTTCCAAAATGAGAATGGATTTACGTCAGATCTAGAACCTAGTACATGACAAAGATCACATCCATGATAGTAGATACACTCCTTTCTTGTAGAGAGAGAGAGAGAGAGAGAGAGAGAGAGAGAGAGAGAGAGAGAGAGAGAGAGAGAGAGAGAGAGAGAGAGAGAGAGAGAGAGAGAGAGAGAGAGAGAGAGAGAGAGAGAGAGAGAGAGAGAGAGAGAGTTTAAAGGATTCAAATAGTTCCTCTTGCTTAAGCAAGTCGACCAACCCTTTGAAACCTTTATTCATAAGCCAACAAGGTAGAATATAGCTGAGAAGTAAAATATAGTATAGTAAAACACCATAAAGCAAGATTTATTTCAAGACATCCAGCTGGTACCTGCCACCATCCCACAACACAAAACCACGCGAGTTAGTATGTGAGGAAGACAGGTGTCAACGCTGAATGTCAGTTGTTATCCATGTACAAAATAAGCATTGCTACTTAAAAACTTGGTTAGAATAAAAAAATTCTTAGTCCAATCTTCCCATTCACATGTGGAATTTAGCGATAGGCTAAGCCATCTTTTTACCGTATCAAGGCGAAAGCCATACTGATCAGTACATTTGGTGTTAGTCCATATCAATTGATAATTTCTCTTATATATATACTATCAACAAGAGGATGCTTGCTAAACAAGTACAAATCGTATTTATGAAAAAAAAAAGTTTTTTAGGGTGAGCAAGGACATGTGTACGACGGTATTAAGGCAAATCCATGCCATACTAACCCGTGGACTCATATAACAGGTCGTGTTATGGTGTCAAGGCCCATGAGCATACCCATGCTTTCCAAGGGTGTTCAAGCTCGATTACTTGTGTCATTGCTAGTGTCAACTTGAAGGGGCAAGTGTGACTTTTATGTAGTTATTTAGGCTGCGATTAAAAAAGTGAAAAAAACCATTGGCTTTTATAGTCTCGATCAATATGTTAGGCCATGCCATACTAACAATGGAGACTATAACGGCTCTTGTGCAAATCCATGCGTTCCTAGAGTAGTACTTTAAGCCAAAATGAGTACAATTATACGTCTTGGGTTAAGTCGATAACAGTTTAAAACCTACCATGTAAGCAATAAGAAAGAGGCGTTAATAGCAAATTACACACATGGTATTGAAGAGAACACCGTTTTAATACCGTCTTCGCTTAGTCAAGATAGTGATACTCTTTGATAGCAATGATAAAGCTCATACCTGGATAGCGGTGGAAGCGTTATCTTGTGAAGATGCCATAATGTATTCACTACTATCGAATCTCCATGCATTACCACAACAATACTTCATAGATGAGTACATATCATTAAAACGATACATGAGACATCTGCATAAGGTTTAATCGTTATGAACTATTGCCAATACTATCTATCATGGCACGATAAGAAAACACCGTTTCCTCCATTTATTCTGTAAATGCATGTGGTAAAGGTGTAGTACATGTGATAAGTTTACGATTCAATCTTAACTGATGCAAAGCGTAACATATCGATTCGGTAGAGTAGACTGCAAGATACCTTTCATGAAAAAGTTACATTCTACTTTGTGAGTGTTTAGCTACCGTTCTGTTCAATGATAGTTTATGAAGACAACATATGAGCAGAAAGGTAAAGAGATTAGTGATTGATTGCCTATTTTACGTAGCATATGTGCAAACTAAAATGTATTTTTAGAGTGCATCGCTGTAGCAGTGGATTAGTAGACACATAACTGGAAGTGGATTGCTATAATAGCAGGTCCGTGGTGTAACTATTAAGCCCATGTGGCTATGGGCTGCATGTGGTTCATCGTTTGTGTTTGATAATCAACAAATATGTATACACATAATCCTAAAACAAGTGGGCGTCAGCAGCGTTGGTTATCAATGCATAGATCCATAAAAAATGTGTATCCAACAATGCACCAAAATGTGCTTGTAAAGTCATCAATCCAGCGACTATCATCAACAAAAATGTATACATATATTCCTAATCCAAGCGGCTATCAGCCACGCTGATTGTCAACGCATAGATTCTTTTTATCAATCCATAAAAATGTGTTTGTAATGCCATCATTCCAGTGACTATTATCAGCGCATTACTATAGATCAAATGTTTATGCTAGCATTGCTACTTCAAGTGAAAGCATTGGTTACCGTTAACCACAGTAGAGAAAAGATCTTTTCATGCTGGTAGTGCGCACTACCTATCTGAAAATTTTTATAAAAGATCAAAGTATGAAGAATAATGCATGTGGTGCGCATTCATACCTGAAGGAATGTTTGAGAACCCTCTCATGTTGTAGTAGTTGGGCGTTGAGTTTCATGAGCACATTGAGAGCATAATCAGGAGGAAGAAAAAGAGGACAATATAGAGGAGGTGGAGATAGTTCAAAGAGTAGCTGTGTTTAAATAACTAAGGAGTAAGCTTAGTGTGACCGTTCGGAGAAATGACTTTTAAAAAAAAAAATTCCCGCTAAAGGATTCAAACCATTTAGGGGTATATTTTTGAAAGTTTAGACAACTTATAATAAGAGGGGGTGACACGACATTAGCTACTATCTATGAGAGAGAGAGAGAGAGAGAGAGAGAGAGAGAGAGAGAGAGAGAGAGAGAGAGAGAGAGAGAGGGAGGGAGAGAGAGAGAGAAAATACAAGCAATATAGACAATTGTAGTGCAATCTTTTCTCTCCAATTCAATGCCAAAAGTAAGAGATACAATATGAATCAATACCAACCTATTTATAGCTATAGTATTCCATAAATAGAAACTCCTAGATTAGGGTTCCATGAACTAAATCCTAGTCATCCAGTGTACATTATGGTCTAGATTCACTATCCTGACAATTATCTACCAGTTATGCCAAATACATGAGATAACTAATAATAAAATGGTATTTAGACCACCTTGGCCCTCTCTAGGACTTTTCACATGTGTGAGGCCACACTTTGACTTGTGGTCAAACTATTTGAAATTGCATTAAGTTGGCCTCAACTTGATTTGGTCATTTTTCACAAAAGACGTATTCTGCCTTGTTGAAATGTAAATGGGTTCTATATCCAAAATGCACAATGATATGTTTTTGCTAGATAGACAATGATGAGAGTGCATAATACCATAGATGAGTTACTTCATGATTTTTCTCTTGAATCAATTGTGTTTCAAAGTTGACACAAGCCCTTTACCATTATTCTTCAAAAAATGATTTTGAAAATGTATGTTGTTATGAAAATCAATTATGTTTTCTACCTTGAGTCAAGCATGAATGTTGGCTAGAAAAGCCATGTGTACATTGAACAATGATCCTCTTTAAAAAGCAATGTGAATGGTATACCAACTATGCACAACCAAGTTGTCATGAAGGCCATGAAGGTGATTGTGTTGGTGAAACAACCATAATGAGGGCAAGCACTAATCACCAAGGCAACCAATTCAATGTCAAGAGTACATCTGTACTTCGCTAGGGTGGAAATGCTAATTATTAGGGCAATCAAAATTTCAAATTTGATGCAGTTCCTTTATTGATGAGTCTTCACAAACCTAAAGAAATGAAAAAAGAAAGAATATTATTTTCTTATGCACATCGAGAAAGCAATTTGCAACAATGTTCAGGCCTGAAAGCCTTCTTGCATTGGTTCATGAGGTGGATCAGCTTTCATAAGCATATTTTGAATAGCTTTAAAAACATGGATGTAGCAATAACAACAACAATGAAGGACTTCTTGGATTAAGAGCCATTGCAAGAGATGGCGGACCTAACTTCAACATTATTGCGAAAGGCCTTCACCTCTTCAACTCTTTTTGGTTTTTGAAGTCTAGTGTGATGATAATTGCACAAATGATGAAGTGAGATTTTTCTAGTCATGCGTTGTTCAAAATTTCCTCCATCTTTTTCCTCTCACCTTCATGTCCCTTGTTCAAGTTGTGGTCACCTTTATGGAAAATGTGTTGGTTCTTTATGATAGCAAAATGCTTGAACAAATTTTCCTCAACAACTTGCCTTAATGAATCTAGACCTTGCTCATTTTACCCTGCTTGTGCTCACTACATGACTCAACTTGGGCCTTGGATGTGTTCCCTTGATATGTTAGTTGCCTTCCATTTGAATTTTGTCTTGTCCTCATCTTTATGCAAACATCCCTTTTTCTTTTGAGCTTAGACTCCAAAGAGCTTTGTCTCATTCGGGTTCCAATCCTTTTAATACTACAACTTGACATGCCTTTTTTTGCTTTTCCCCCCTTTGATGTTTGCCTCCACCTCATTGGGGTAGTGATTCTAGCCACTATGAATTATGTATTATAATTATGTGCTTTATGTTAAGTGATTGGGATTCTTGCAAGAGAAAATTCTTTTTCAGTATTATGCACTTGCTGCTTAATGAGATTTTGTATCAAATTGTATCTCCATTCCACTTGTTCATCATTGATTACGTCATTGTGTTTCACTTGGGCATGTGGGCGAATATTCTTGCATGGTTGTTGCTCTCCCTCCTATGGATCCATCAAAATCATTATCTAACACCATTCAGGCATTGGAATAGCTTTTCAAGATTCTTCCTGCACATTTTTTTATCATTGATCTAGGGTCAAATGAAACCTACTTTGGTTCTATGTCTGCTCGTTTGATACCTGTAGGAATCACAGAACTCAGATAGCCCGAATATTTGAAGAACGACTACATCGGGCTTCTGGCTGATCTTCATCCATCCATGGATTAAAGACTAAAGAGTAACCAATCCTACTCTTTTTTTCACATTTTGAAGGACATTGAAGGACCTGGCCATCTTCAACGACTTCAACAAATCCCCATTTTGAACAAGTCTGCAGAAATACACTATCTTCACAACAGTTTGCGTAATTGAACTGTTTGTCGCATAGGTCGCATTTTTTCGAAAGGCGAAAATGTGAAGTGCCTGTCTACTTCGACGAAATGGCAATTCCAAGTTCATTGTTGCATTTTTTTAAAATGCGAAATATGCGAAGTCCCATCTACTTCGACGAAATAAAAGTTCCAAGTTCATTGTCCCATTTTCCCAAAAGGCGAAAAATGCAAAGTACACGACCAAAGTCGCCGAAGTGTTTGAAGTGTCTGCAGTCTTTGATTTCTTCAACAACTTCGAACATCAAGTCATCCAAAGTGTCCAAAGTCTCCGATGTCACCAATGAGACCAAAGTCTTTGAAGTATTCAACATCCTTTGACTTATCTAACTACTTCGATGATCTATTGATCCAACTACTTCAAAGTCACCCGAAGTGTCCGAAGTATTTGATGTCTTCGATGATCGAATGATTCATCTACTGCAACGATCAACTGATCCATCCACTTCGACAATCAAGCCAACCGACTCATTCGACTTCCTCAATGACTTCAAGTCATCTGTCTTGTCTGACTGATAAACACATTGTATAGTTGTCCAAATATTTATTGAGTACAACGATGTACATAGTTGTAGTTCAAACATTTATTGTATTTAATTACAAGGATGCGGTGCATATATACATCTTCATCACGCATTCTCTATGATGCTCCGCCAACACGAATGATATCAAGCATACAAGTTATGCCTCCATTCTGGTTATAACATATTCAGTGTTGTTCAAGCTTTCATTGTGATATAGAAGCAACACATTCTATCATCTGTGTTTAACGTAGATGTGTAATGTTGTGATTTGATTACGGTGAATGAAAATAATGTTTATTTGTAAGGACTTGAGTGATGGAATAATCGTCAAGTTGTTGGATGATGGTTGGGATACGAAACAAAATCAGCAAGTTGAGTGCAGAGTATGTAACTCATCAATGACATTTAGATATCACACTGAAACACAAATGCTTACTTTGCTGCTGTATTATAGAAGATGGATAAAATGCAAAAATGAGTGGAAGCCACTTGATCAAGATTTTGGAATAAACCATCAAGAGCAACTTCAAATAATAGTGAAAAGAAATGACAACAAAAATAGAAAAAGGGAGATACCAACTTAATCTAATATTCTTTAAACTAGTGCTACATTTTAATATACTCTGAATATCATGTGACCTTTGCTCGTTTGCAAGCTACTGTGGAGGTAGATGCCTTTGCAACTAGGCAGGGATATGCGAGGGAAAGCCAGGGATCACAACAAAGGTATTCATCCCTATCCCTTTATTATTTGAAGTGCTTTGTAAATAAAGAGATTTGCATTCATCATAGCAAATTTTCTTCGGAAGCTGCGACAATAATAAAAGCAATTAAAGCATTGCCATATTTCTCGAACGGGGATAACTACCCTCAAAATACATATAAAATTATTTTTGCAAAGAGAGACATTGTTATAAAAGCATTTGGCTATGTAGCTGAGGAAGTTCCTAAAAGGCCATCCTCCTTGGCTGTTTTCTCCGGATACATAGACTTGAGAAAAAGAAGATCTATTGATTTTCTAGATCCATATGATAGAAAAAAATTTCTTCATGACCACACAACAAAGCTGATTATTAAAGATAAAGAGAAAAAATGATTTTGTCGTGTATTGTACTTGAAATGATGCCGTATAATACATATACTCTTTTTATCTAATATCATGAAAATTATTATGAGTTGAGTCTTGCATCAATATTATTTTCGTCTATAAATTTGCACGTCTTTATGAATTTTTAATAATTCATTGATCTACTTTTGTATCGAATTTGAACACGTCCGTAGAGTGTTGTGTATTTCGATGAAATGTTGCTCTGGCTTGCCAATGTGATTTCTCCATTCCTTGTGATGACCAAATACTTAGACTGTCGTAAGCTTTTACAAAAAAAATGATGCATGATGTCATAAAATGTGCTGGAATATCAGAGATACGAGCATTGTCATATTAATCACTTTAAATTCAGTATATGTGCAATGAAATTATAATTCTAAGAGTTACATTGAAAAGAGATTTACCATATAATGCGTAATATGACCTTCACCCTAGGCGCCTTTAACTGCATCCACAAACTCAATTGTTGATTTCTCAATTAGTAGGACAACAATATCAGACAGTTTATCTTTTCTGAGCAATTTGACCATGTTGTCAAGCTTTGTCCATACTTCAACTCTTTTAATCCTTGTTGTCTCTTTTTCTTCAAAATCCTTTGTGGTATTGAGTACATCTATCCAAATTGAGTACTGGATTTTAGTCAGTTTTCCGGAATGATTTGATAAGAAACGACGTGCTTTGGATCCTCCTATGCTTGGTTTGCATGGGATGTTTCTTGTTTCCCCAAAAGCTTCTCGTCCTTTTATATTTTAACATGACCTTTATGAAGACCCGCTGTTGATAGAACTTCCTCCAATCGAGCTATTGCTTTTTTGGCTAATGACTTTGGCTTAGTATTCTAGGCAAACCAAATATGAAGGTATATCAATTTTTTGATAATTCTTACCTCTCCATGTAGTGTACGAATGTGGATATTTTTAAGCTAAATCAGCAATACTGGTTTCTAGTTCGGATATTCTATATCCTTTGAAACTCTCGTGCTCTTCGACATATCTTCTGTAGTTTTCATGAAATCGAGGCATGGATGTTTTGAATTTGCTCCATGTGAGATGTTGAACATGCACTTCAACGACTTCACGTCTCCAGCCAAATGTCATTCCACCTTAAAATCACCTATTCTAGGAACATTGAGTGGTGTGTCGCTCATATGATTCTTAATCATCTCTGGATAATCTATTTTACTAAAAATCCAAAATAGAATGTCATGATCTTCTTTTAAAATTGTTTGAAACACAAAATCATGGACTATCTTAAGAGAATTGGACAGTATTACTGGATCAAGTATATTTAAAACTTAGGCCTATAATAACAAAACAATAACACCTTAAAACACAAAACTATAAATTCTCGAAATGAATTCGTTGAAAAATAGATTTAAACCTGGAAAGCTGCTAACCACCAAATGTTATTTTTGGATTGCACACTGAAATTAAGACTCTTCGAGTCTATCGTATTGCTTAATGCTCCATTTTATAAGTGTAACACTTACCCTTTCCAGCTTTTGTCCCTTTATTACTTCTGATTAATCTAACTTCAGAACTAATATCAATTTTTCAACACTTTCATTTGTGATTCCATAAAACTTTACAATAAATCTCAGTAAATGATTCAAATCTACAAACATATTGTTGGTGGAATCATATGACAAAGTGCCATGTTTTGAGTTATAAATTTCATTGATATGGTAAGGAATACCAATGATTGTTTGCAAACCCCTATTTAACACATCCCTCTCTAATTTGATTTGAAATGGCCGGGGAATAGGAGATTTTTTTATATGTACTTGTCCAAATGCCTCTTTGATAATTTTAAACATTGTGTCATATGCATCCCTACTAATACCATAATAATCACATGTTCCTTGTATCAAAATTTGGTCAATAATTTTGCCAACTTCGCCCATAAGGGCCTCTGCAATCTTGGACTTAATTCAAGAATATCGTTGATTTCCTAGTAGACTCGTCGTTGACTTGGCTGAAAGTAGTACACTCAAAGACTTTCCAATCATGTCCTTGTCTTTCAGATTTTAACGGGTGACTAAAGCTGATTTGCAAAATAAAAATAAGATTTAGAAAAAAAATAATTCACAGTCATTGATGTGCTAGATGAAACAAAACACATGGATAGTTTAAAACAAAATCTTACTTGAAAGCATATATTCTTTTTTTCCGTTGACCCCCACCATATGAAAGCTCGTCAATGTTAAAAATTCACAATTCTAGCTTGACTAGTTTTGGTCATATGACTTGTAAATAGTTAGATGGTCATGATGTGGCTTGTCACACGTGCCAAATAGCATAGGATTCCATTCATAAGGATGTTCTCAAGTAGACCTAAGTGTTAGAACCTTTGGAATGAGTCCAAATTATGCTTAGATACAAGGGAGAAAAAATAGGAGCTATTTTTGGTAATTTTTGCATTGTTGAGGGATCTCCAAGATTCCAACCCTAACTTGGTAGGGATGAAAGATCCACCAAAATTAGCATTAGGGATAGGTTTAGGTCTACTCATACCTGCCCAAAACCGTGATGGATCATGTATATATAGGTGATGATATCTCACCAAAATCAATCAAGCAATTTCATGTTTTTTCTCTCATAATGGTGCAATTGCTCTCTATGTTCATAATTGTTTGAGTACTTGTGATTACTAATGATTATAGGATTGAATGTAGGTCTGGTGTACAGTACTCAGACTGTGGGAGGCCGTACTTTCACACGTGTGAAGCCTTCTTCAAGGATTTGGGCCATTTAGTGAGGTTCAAGCATAGATTTTTGATGGATTTTGATGGTTAGACTTGTGCTAATCTTATGAAATCATAATCTATTGTTTCCCTCATCATTTCAAGTGTTTTAGGATCCTTATTTGCTGTAATTTTTACATGGTATCAGAGCCTAAAGGCTGAAATGAGCTAAATCCTTGGTTTTCATTCAATTTGATCACAATTTTTTATCTAAATCTTGTGTAGATTGGATCTTAGCATCTAGTATTGATTCTAGAACTCAAAGTGAGTCAAATACATTAGAGATTGGTGTTGTGTGACTTCATTTGCAGGTGTTTAGGTGTCTAAAACCAGAGGCAAAGTTGAATTCAATTCACATTACCAAGATAGCAAGTTTTGCTTGCTCCAAGCATTGATTTCTAAGCGAGTTTTGGAGGTGATTTCATAGAGGAGGCTTTCTAGAATTCAAGGAGAGGGAAGATCAGAGTTTTGGGGAATCTTCAAGGCTGTTCTAAGGTGTAGTAGGCACCTCCTAAAGTGATTTAGGTTCAGTCCAACCATTGCTTGACTTATGCACCAAATTAGATCAATTTTTCATCAATTTTGATCATTTTTTGCTTGTGATTGGATAGTAGATTGTGTTGCATCCTCATTAAGTTCCATTTAGATCTTTTACAAGTGATTTTGGAAGTATATTAGGTTGCTGAAATTCACTCTTGATCAGATCATTTGGAAGCTTTAATGTTCTTTATAGAAAGAGGGGCAATTCTACTAGTATTGTCTACTTCAATCAAGCAAGTGCATTGTTTCTAGTATTCTATGATTTGATTTTGTTAGAGATCATTCTTAGATATTTATAGGAAGTCTATTACTGATCTTTTCAGGTCCCTAAGAAGTGGGATAAGGTAGACCTTCAATCAAATCAATAGAAGTAACCTTCATTTGTGTCAAGTCCTTGATTAGGAGACTAGATGGCATCTATAAATGCATATCTTTTGGATACTAATGAAAGGCTCAACAAAACTAACTATTCCATATGGAAAGTTAGAATGGAATCTATCATGATCATGCAAGATCTGATGGAAATTGTAAATGGTAAGGAGGGTGAACCTATTCATCCTCAAGAAAAAGCCTGAATGTTCTAAGGCTTTAAGATTAGATGCTTGTTTGCCCAAATCCTTTTGGGGTGAGTCTCTTGTATGTGCAAACTACTTGATGAATAGGGTGTCTTGCAAAGCAATTGAAGGCAAAACTCCTTATGAGATGTTGTATGGAAAGAAACCCAATCTTAATCACTTGAAAGTTTTTGGGTGTATATGTTATGTGCATGTGCCATTGGAAACAAGAACCAAGGAGGATCCATCTTCCACAAGAGGGATCATGCTTGGATATGCAAGCTCAAGCAAGGGCTACAAAGTCTATCTCCCATCCTTGAACAAATTTGTTGTTTCAAGGGATGTCATCTTTGATGAACATCATATGCATATGCTTGAAGAAGGCTCAAGTGCTCCAACAATCAAGAAGAAGATGGCCGAGGAGCAAGATCTTGGTTTTGAGGAGGAGCTCATGGAGGAGCAAGCACCAAACCCACCTATCACACCAAGGAGATCTTCAAGGGCAAAAGTGGAGCCATCAAGGCTCACATATCAAGGCAAAGGACAGCAAGTTGAGGGTATCTCATCCACTTCTTATGCTTTATCTAGTTTTGAAGAACCGTCTAATGTTGAAGATGCATTGAACTCCAAAGAATGGTATAAAGCTATGTTGGATGAGTATGATGCCTTGATTGAGAATGAAACTTGGTTGCTTGTTGAGAGACCTCAAAGGAATGTAATAGGATGCAAGTGGGTCTTCAAGCTTAAGTTGAATGCAAATGGGAGTGTTAACAAACATAAAGCAAGATTAGTTGCAAAAGGTTATGCTCAAGAGAGAGGGATAGACTATGAGGAAACTTTTGCACTCGTGGCCAAGATGGTCACAATAAGACTAATCATTGCACTTGCATCACATTTTGGATGGATTCTATGTCAAATGGATGTCTCTAATGCTTTCTTGAATGGTTTTTTGGAAGAGGATATCTATATGGAGCAGCCACAAGGGTTCATCAAGCATGGAATGGAGAACAAAGTATGCCATCTCCAAAGAAGCATCTATGGCTTGAAGCAAGCCTCGAGATCTTGGAATTCAAGACTACATTGCTATCTTATTTCACTTTCTTTTGTTCAAAGTGAATATGATCCTACTCTTTACATTAAGTTTGATGATGTTGGTATTGTACTTTTACTCATTTATGTAGATGACATCATCATTAGTGGAAATAGTGTTGATGGTATTGAAAAAATCAAGATAGATCTATCCTTAGAGTTCAAGATGGTAGATCTAGGGTGTCTTCACTTCATCTTAGGCATAGAAGTACTTAGAGGGTCTGATTTTATCTTTATAAGTCAAGTGAACTATGCTCAAAGTCTTTTGAAGAAGTTTAAGATGGAAGTATGCAAAAGTGTTGACACACCAATGGAGCAAGATGTAAAAGTGCCAAATGAAGATGATGAAAGATCCTTCATGGACATCACTTTGTTTAGGCAACTTATAGGTTCCTTAATGTGGATCACTATAACTAGACCAGATCTTAGCTTTAGTGTATGTAGGTTGAGCCAATCCATGCAAAAGCCATTGAATATCCATTGGAAAAAGGCTAAGAGGATTCTAAGATACATCTCGGGTACATTGGATTTTGGGATTCTATATATAGGAGATGTGATTAACCTTCATGCATTTAGTGATTCAGATTTTGCAGGGGACAAGAGGGATAGGAAATCAACAAGTGCCTATTCAACTTTCATAGGAGAAGGTGTGGTTTCATGGCTTTCAAAAAAGCAAGAAACTATATCTCTATCTTCAACCGAGGCCGAGTATAAAGCTTTGACAACCACTACAAAGGAGGTACTTTGGATCAAGAGATTATTGGTGGAACTAAAGATCATGGATTCAGAGGAGGCACCAATCATCTACAATGACAATATATCAGACCAACACCTTGCATCTAACCCAATCTTCCATGCAAGATCTAAGCACATTGAGATATGCCATCACTTTGTGAGAGAAATGGTGCAAGCCAAGGAGATTGCTTTGGAGCATGTTCCAAGCAATGAATGTGTAGCTGATCTACTTACTAAACCACTTCAAAAGACACCTTTTATGAAGTTCAGATCATCACTTGGAGTGATTAGTAAAGCAATGATTGAACCAAGCTAGATAGTGAGGAGGAGTGTTAAAAATTCACAATTCTAGCTTGACTAGTTTTGGTCATATGACTTGTAAATAGTTAGATGGTCATGATGTGGCTTGTCACACGTGTCAAATAGCATAGGATTCCATTCATAAGCATGTTCTCAAGTAGACCTAAGTGTTAGAACCTTTGGAATGAGTCCAAATTATGCTTAGATACAAGGGAGAAAAAATAGGAGCTATTTTTGGTAATTTTTGCATTGTTGAGGGATCTCCAAGATTCCAACCCTAACTTGGTAGGGATGAAAGATCCACCAAAATTAGAATTAGGGATAGGTTTAGGGCTACTCATACCTGCCCAAAACCGTGATGGATCATGTATATATAGGTGATGATATCTCACCAAAATCAATCAAGCAATTTCATGTTTTTTCTCTCATAATGGTGCAATTGCTCTCTATGTTCATAATTGTTTGAGTACTTGTGATTACTAATGATTATAGGATTGAATGTAGGTCTGGTGTACAGTACTCAGACTGTGGGAGGCCGTACTTTCACACGTTGAAGCCTTCTTCAAGGATTTGGGCCATTTAGTGAGGTTCAAGCATAGATTTTTGATGGATTTTGATGGTTCAACTTGTGCTAATCTTATGAAATCATAATCTATTGTTTCCCTCATCATTTCAAGTGTTTTAGGATCCTTATTTGCTGTAATTTTTACAGTCAATACCTTTTAAAATAACTCTTTTTCGCTTATTGTTCAATATGTTCTTCCGTAATGTGTTTACTTCTGCATATATTTGACGATATGAGGTATGCAATGTTTGTACAATTAGTTTCATATTAGCAACTAAGTATAGTTAGGGCCCTATCTTTGTGTTCTATCCCTTCTTGACAGGCGGAGGGCTGCTCACCGACTATTCTACATTCCCTACAGACAAATCATCCGATTCCTCTCAATTTTGGATTTCACTTCAGGAGTCAAGTCTGAAGGATTACTATGAACATGTTCAGTTGTAACCAACTCTACCCTCTCAGTTGCTACCTCTATCTCGGATGACCTAAATTGGGTGGACGGACTCCTACAATCTGATGGAAATGCACTACATCCAACAAACTCCACAGCAAGACGTTGATGACCATGACATGATGTAATGTCAACGGATGATAGCTATATGCGGAGGTGTGCCTATGACCATACCAGCTTTGCTACTCCCGATGTGCTCTACTGCACCGCTTCTAGGTGACTGTACACTGGCATCTAGAGTCAATGTACCATCGCTCGTAGGGAAACACCTATAGTGCCTATACTACATTAACCCGCCACCATCCCACAAAATTGTTAGAATTGATAACATGAATGGAGGAAGAGAGAAGAAAATAGTTGCGGAACAACTCTCCCATTATTATGGGCTGCTACAAGCAAGAACTTATTAAAAGAATGTAAATGCAAAGATATAATCACAACTCAAGCATTCTCACCAACAGAATCTTAAAAGTAGTTCATACTCAAACAAATATGAGTATGTTGGAGGGTTTGCGGATCCCAAGGCAACTCTAACCCTAGAATAAGTGAGGGGGATTTGGCACCCTGCGTGTGTAAGTTCAACCCGATGATCATATAGTTATTTGATTAGACATATTTTGGACTAATTGCGACACATAATCAGAGACCAAGAGGAACCATTGATGCTATCAATATTTGCAATGAAAAAAATGCAAGAGATCAATGGATACCGAAAATATCAATGGATTTTGATGCATCCTTCTTCAAAAGGCCCTTTCCAAAAAAGAAAAAGATCAGATAATATATATAGAAGCTCTTGGAAATGAAAAATAATGGATTTCAAAGTATCAGCTACTGGTCAATCTATCACGAAAATTTTAGTTCAGCATGCTTATCTTCACAAAGAGCCCAACATTGAGGATTTGAATCCAAATGATAAAAAAAAAACGCAATTGTAAGTATATGATCACTATGTATATATTCAGATTAAATTTCTTTTACTATTGGCATTTTTTTTTACATTAAATTTCTCTCATGACATTTTTGTTGGTTTTGCATATTTATATCCATCAAATTTCATTGAATGACAATCAGTTCAATCTATTGCATGAATAATTGATGTGATACATTATGATATCAGTATTCAGCAATATAAGGGACGTTCTCCAAAAAAAAAAAATTAGAGTCAGGAGTTTTTTTTATGATCATACCTATATTCATGATAAAAATAGTGATGTGGATAGATTAGAGCCATACCCTCTACCAGATTTTTCAATTGAGAATTGGAATTCTGTAGATTCAGCAATTTCAAAAAGCTTTCGATCTATACTTTATATGGATATTCAAATTATTTTAAAATGTAGCAATGGTTCAAAGAATAATAGATTAAGTTGGTATCTACCTTTTACTATTCTTGTTAATTTTTTTTCCAAATGCAATGTTCGGCGAACAAAAACAATGTTTATCTGTAAGGACTTGAGCGATGAAAGGCCCGCCGAGTTGTTGGATGATCGGTGGGATACAAAAAAAAATGAGTAAGTTGAGTGCAGAGTATGTAAGGCTAAAAGCATGGTTTGGTGGTACAACATGGACTGTCAAGGACAGTACCCTTTTTGGGTAGAAATGCACACAAAAAGTTTACTATTTAACATTCTAAAGTGGGTCCACTAGAGCTGAAGAGACTAGGACTGTTTGTAATAGATTTGCAGGTGTGTATTTCTAATAATTGCTTAATAATTACTTTTGTTGTGGGGCAGTTGGTCGTCGACCTCTCTCTCTCTCTCTCTCTCTCTCTCTCTCTCTCTCTCTCTCTCTCTCTCTCTCTCTCTCTCTCTCTCTCTCTCTCTCTCTCTCTCTCTCTCACCTTCCCTGGTCAAATCACAAAAAAGACTCTTAATTTTAAGGTCCTAAGCCTTTGCCAACCAAAGCATTTATTGCACTATTCAAAAAAAAGTTCCCAGCAAAATTTGTCAGAAGGGTTCTTCTACGAAGCTTCCTCTTGGACTACTATGTATCACTTGTTCTCGACGAGGGTTTCTCTACAATATGGTGTGAAGAGAGATTGGAGTTCTGTCCACTACATAGAAGGCACCCTATCAAGCTTGAGTTCGTTAGTTTCTACTATACGGTATGTAGCTTGTGTCTCTCAAAGTTTGACAAAAGAAGAGATTTACCTTTTGAATACCTACAATACGTATGTATACATATGGCTTCCAATATATTAGTCTATAATTCCTACAAAGTTATTATTTCCCAAGTTATTTCTGAAATGTATTGCTGCAACAAGCAATAAACCTTTATAAAAGAGATGGAAATCTTGCTAAAAGCTTTTCAAAAAAATGGCTTCATGAGGGATAAACTTTGCCTTGTCATAAAAAAACTTCTTTTGACAAATTCATTTCCTATTTTGTCCTATGATCTACCATACTATATTAGTGGTCTGTTGGTGGGCAGTTAGCTATCCCTGGTCAAATCACAAAAAAAGACTCTTAAGGTCCTAAGCCTTTGCCAACCAAAGCATTTATTGCACTATAAAAAAAAAAAGTCCCCACCAAAATTGGTCAGAAGGGTTCAACTTTTACATAACTTGAAATTACATATCTATGTGCAGTGCCCATGGCAATTTAAACTTAGACCTAAATAACTTAAGCTAGTATGGATACCGTAAAAGCCTAAACTTGTTGGGCAAGTTCTACGTTTAAATCCTATCGTGCTTGTATTTTTTAAGATGTTCCGCATAATGGCTAGAATATTCCTTGGAATATCAGCCTACATTATCCTCTCTGTTAAGAATTTGGCGGTCCCACGCCAAGTGCAATGTTAAGACCCCGCTCCATATGGTGCTGGAGGAGTCAAAGTCGGTGCAGCTTGTAGATGTGGAACTTTTTGTAAAGTGCTGCTCCCTAGGAGATGAAGCTTTGAAGAAGTATGAGTGTCTCCAGAAGATTTGAATGGATGCAGAGTGGAGTTGGCTCGTTGATGACTTGCTTCCGATTGCTCACGCAAATGAGTCAACGGATGATGTACATGAGCTTAGTATTTCTTGAAACATGATGTGAATGCCACACAAGGGGTTACTGAACGGCCGTGAGATGAAGATGGAGTGAGTGTGATAGAGGGTGTTGAAATCTTGGAAGTGGTGAAGGTGGATATATGGAAGTGGCTGGATGGATCAAAATTCCTTTACTCATTATTGTCTTTTGAAGCACTTTTGGCAGCAAAGGTTTCCCATTTGACGTTTCTTGCAGCTGTTTGAATCCTTCACAGAGTCCAAGAACTCTTCAAGCGGTCGTGAATGTATAGAGACGTGTATGGCCTTATTTATTTTTTTTGAATGATCAAGCTGTCAACGTGTCGTTTTTTTTTTTTTTTGGATTTAAGACATGGCTCATTATCATTGTTGAGAACCTCTAACATCCTTGAGTTTGTTGCTTCAAGCGCCGCGAACTTTATCAATGGTATGCTCCAGATGTCGTAGATTTGTCTGCTTCACGAAGTACTGTAGTTAACAAACTAGAGCAGTGCAGATTGATCCGTCGGGGAGGAATGAAGACTTGAGACAAGGATGGGGGAAGTGAGATGAAGCTGCAAGATGTAGTATATGGTGGAACATGAGAGAATGAATGGATGGAAAAAAAGAATGAGATGGGTATTGTGTGGATTTTCATATCTGTCCATAATATAACCAATGCTCTTTGTACAATTCTCCACGGAATCATCATGGCTCGTCTTTGAAAGCTTTGTCATTGAGGTTGTGCACTCATAGCTTCAATCTCTGATTGACTTGAGATTTCTTCAGTTTACGTAGGCCTATGGGATGTCGCTCGCTGATTACTTGTGCTTTTTTGGGGGGCCTCCACAGATGATTGAATGGATGATGTACAATAGCGGTAGTATGGGCGACCACTGCTCAATGTACATTTTTCAAATGAAGCATTAGTGTTGGCGTTGGTAGGAACACTGGTCGTCTGCATCGATTTGCACATAGTTTTTGTCCTTGATGTGACTTGAGAGCCCTTCACAGGTACAAGTTACCACTTTATTGATGATTTGATGGCCATGGTGAGGCAATTGGAAAAGCGTGGATATTGTAGCGCTTATGTAAAACCAACTGCTTATTGATGATAGTGGTGGTGGCGTTGTCGCAAATATTTCAACTTGTTGGGAAGATGGATCTTTTGCTAGATCATGGTTGCAGTCTGATAAGATGCTCCTTTTGTTGCCAAACTGAGCATTTGTTGTTGAAGTCCTTGACTGCTCTTTTTGTTCATATTGAAAGTTGTTGAAATCATTGGTAAAGATGTAGAGATATATCCTAATGAGAATTTGTGTGATACTACAACTGTAGAGGTAGAATAAAATTGCTGATGAAATATCACCTATAGTGCTGCTGCAAAAGAAAACACACCAAACCATACGACAATAGAAAAAACAAACAGGTAGCAACAAACGACATAGTTGACAGGACAAAACTTGAAATAAGAGAAAAAAATGAAAAATTGTAGCAGATAACTCTATAGAAGGATTTGCATGACACTCTTAGACCAAACTCTTGCAATCCAGTATCGAACTTGGCACAAGGCCATAACTACAGTGTTACAAAAGAAAAATAAAGTCATAACGTATAACATTTACATAGCATGCAATAAGACAAATATGTCTTAGATTACTTTCACTCATATGAAAAAATATGGGTTGTCAGACGGTAGCTCAAAATCTGGCTCCAGGGTATGATATCAATTGCTTGGTCATAGAGACGTAATGAAGACACAGATCTGAAGTGGTACATTCTCGGTCTTATCTATGGATGGTGTTTGAGATAGACCTTACATGGTTGCTAGATAGGATGGACTCTATCTGGATCAGAAGCAACTATGTATCCGTGGATGACAAAAGAATCAGTAAGACTAGACGAGCCTAGACACATATAATACTACTAATTTTAGTAAGGTGCAAATGGATCAACTTGATGAGCAGGCACATTGGTATCTTCTAGATAATACATCGTTGGGTCTATGTAGTCGAAATCAACTTGGGTGATAGACGATGTAGCAATATGTTGACTCTCTACAAAAGGTTGTTGTGTTGGATGTGGAGCGATCGGCCTTGGATAAGAAGACTCTGGTTGAGAATGTAAAAGTGGTGTAGGATGGTTCATAGAACCAGAGGATCAAGGTTGATGAAAACCTGGGCCTATTGGCCTTGGTTGGCCTTGGTTGATGAGGAACTGAGGCCACCGTGAGTGCAATCCACATGGATGTGTCTGACTTTTCAATATTCTCATACCATTCCTTTGCGTCACCAAGTAGGATCATGGGAAATAGTCTGAGCTTTTCGGCTTTAGAAGTATCGTCGTAGAACGTACAAGTCTTTTCGAAGTCTTGAAGAAATCGTACGGGGTTGGTTTCTCCATCATATTTGGTGCATCAATCCGTGGAAATCTCCTTTCCACTTTGGGAGGAGGCTAATCTGACTTCCCACTCATGGTGCTCTAGCAGAAAATCAATACTTAGTTGATGGATGGTGGATGATGAGTGTGATATCCTACTCGCTTATCTATGGCTCCCTACCAGGTTATATCCAAGGCAATCCCTACTGAATATACCTAAGGCTTCTCCCAACTAGAACAGGTAGGAATATGTGACCAAGATGTTGACGGTAATTGTGACAGATCTCATTTTCACGCTTGGATTAATGATGCGAAGTTTCCAAGTTTTGATCTTTCGAGAGGTACTGGGGTATGACTTTGCTAGTTTTAGCTCTGGAGAATTCGCACACAAGTGAAGTAGTTCGCACAAAGGCCAAGCTTGCCAAAATGAGTACTGTGTGAGTACT
Source organism: Diphasiastrum complanatum (assembly GCA_029204225.1). Classification (NCBI taxonomy): domain Eukaryota; kingdom Viridiplantae; phylum Streptophyta; class Lycopodiopsida; order Lycopodiales; family Lycopodiaceae; genus Diphasiastrum; species Diphasiastrum complanatum. The sequence continues at coordinate 16,808,368 of CM055099.1, forward strand.
ATTTGAGGAAAGATCAAGAATTTGTATCGTTAGATAATTTGGAGGAGGTTGCTATGTTTCTTACACCTTCTTTGGACTTTCCTGATGTTTTTGGAACCTCTGGTCCTTAGGGCAAAAGGACCTCGAATCTATTCGCATAGGCCATGTTTGATAATTTTAGGGGGCCTTTTTTGAATTCTTGGTCAAGATATGTAAGTAGAGTATTTGTAAGGAATTGCTTAGAGATATTTTGCCTCTGTGCGAATACTTACCATGATGAAATATGCAAAAAATAGCCATTTTTGCTCTGTATCTTACCACTGGTGATAACATAGAGTCTCATAATATTTTCGAGTTATTCCAATGAAATCTGATCCTGGTTTGACATGTTTGGCATTGTTGACATGCCACTGTCATTTGCCTCACTAGAGTCTCATGTTCTCATATTACCACTTGAGGGTGGCAGTACCTGGACAAGCCTCTTCATCGGCGGTCTCAAGATTTGAAGGCAATGGAATGATCCCCACCGGTCAGTAGTAACTCAGGATACAAAACTTTCACTCAGAAAACACAACGTTTGTTAGCTTGAGATTATGACAGTCCATATGCTCCTTGCCATATGAACGCTCTTAACATACCATTGAACTCCTTATGAGAAAAGCAGCTGTCTTCATTGTGATCACAAATGAACCTCTCTGGATAGAATTCGAATGCATGCCTGTGACTCGCACAAGTCCATATCTTGCCAAAAAACAGACTATGCGAGTACTAGATAGTTCTATTTTAGGAGAGATCAAAGATTTTGCACTTGAAAGTATTTCTACAAGTTTGTTCTGGGTTTTCTTACCTTATTTGGGAGTTTTTTTTTTTTTTTTGAAATTACTCACTCCTCTAGGATTGTTGTAGCTGACGAGAATCAGGGAATGACTCGCACAGACACGGGAACTTACTCGCACACAATGAAAAATGACTCGTTCAAAGAAATTTATGACTCGCACAGGCGTGTTCAGTGCAAAAAATGACTCGTGCAAGGGTGGAAGATGACTCGTGGATGGAAACGTACTACTCGCAGATGACTCATATAGGAGATGACTCGTGGATGGAAACGTACTACTCGTAGATGACTTGTATAGAAGATGACTTGCGCAAAAAAATGACTCGCGGATGGAAACGGACGACTCGCACAGGAATCGCGCAAAAAAAAAATGACTCGTGCACGAAAACGTACTACTCGTAGATGACTCGTATAGAAGATGACTCGCACAAAAAAATGACTCGTGGACGGAAACAGATGACTTGCACAAGACTCGCACAGAAGATGACTTGCGCAAAAAAATGACTCGTGGATGGAAACGAACAACTTGCAGAGGCGTGTAGAGTGCAAAAAATGACTCGTGCAAGGGTAAGTTACTACTCGCAAATGACTCGTACAAAAGATGACTCGCAAAAAATGACTCGTGCAAGAGTAATTTACTACTTGCAGATGACTCGGACAGAAGATGACTCGCAAAAAAATGACTCGTGCAAGAGTAATTTACTACTCGCAGATGACTCGTACAAAAGATGACTTGCAAAAAATGACTCGTGCAAGAGTAATTTACTACTCGCAGATGACTCGTACAGAAGATGACTCGCAAAAAAAAAGCTGATTGAGCAGCTGTTTGAATTCATTCAGATGATCAGTGACTAAGGCTCCTTCACTCATTTTTAGTGACAAGAACTTCTTTCTCAAGAAGAGATGTGCCAGTACATCCATTGTTTCATATAGATCAGAAAGAATGTCCTATGCTTCTTTGGAGCTGGAACAATTAACTACATGAGCTATTTGTGAGTCTTTGAGATTTAGAGATACAATGACAAGAGCCTTGTCATCCTTAGCTTCCCAGATGGTCAACATGTCAGGTTCAGCCGGTCTGGCTATTGAACCATTGACGTATTCCCAAAGTTCTTTCTCAATGAATATCATCTTAATTTTGAATTTGCACATGTGGAAATCATCACTGTTGAACTTATTGATCAAGCGGATCTCAGAAGATGTACCTTCCATGATGAATGATCTAAGAAATTGTAAAATAGTCTTGAATATTATAAAGTTTGGACCTATGGCTCTGATACCATTGTGTTGGGTTTGTATAGCGGAATGAATGTGTTTGAATATACTATTTATCAGCTCTGATACCACCCTCGTTGAATGCAATATTTAGTCAAGGGAAAAACTCAACATTAAAAAATGACAAAATCTTAACCAATCTATTGATTTGGACTATTACTTAGATTGACCAGAGGAATATCTTTGTAGGTGTTGAAGACACCCATGAAGGGAGCAAAACAATTAGGCGTCTATAACAACCATGCTTCATTCGAATGAGATATTCCGAATGAGTCGTGGAACGAGTATCAGTACACGAGAAAGGAATTATCAAAAAGCATTCGACAGTGCAAATACACATAAGAAAATAGAAAACTTGTATTGAACTGTTGTGAATACAACGATCAGATCGTGATCTTGTGCCCAAGAATGGTTCACAATAGTAATGTACTATGTGTTGTGATCTTACTTATGCTAGTTACAGATTGAATACTATCTATACTTCTTGAATTACTTTCACTCTCTAAAATCTTTGATCCTATGGAATTAGATAGTCTGATACAAAGGAGTTTGAGGAGGAACTCTAATTCACGCTACAATTGATTATTGACTCTATTATTCTGGTATGAATCATCATCTTTTAATCACTGAATTATTGTATGTATATACACATCAGTTGTAGTAGTCGTGAAGATTAGAACTGTGCGAGGGGTAATAGACGTGAAGTGATGCAATTATTGCACAGTGAACGGTGATGTAGTTTGTACTGTACAGAGCAGACGATGAGCTCCATATTGACTAGTGATAGTCAACAATAGTCGAAGGTGTCAAATGAGGCGAGTTGACTTGTTCGCCCTTGAGAAGATGTCGATGGAGTCAAAGTCGTCTATAGACTTCGGTTGAGTCGGTAAAGTTGACATCGATGAAGTCGAGTCGATCCTCCTCTGCTTCAAAGTCAGTGTACAGACTGTTCGACTTATGCAAGTAAGATTGTTGTCGATGTAGAGAGAGAATACATAGTGCTCAAGAAATGAGTTTAGGTGAGTAGGAGTGAAGATTAATTCCAACACCCTTATCCTGCAAAATCATGTTATGTTACTCACATATCTCATTGAGAATCTTGTAATGTAGCTACTAAAGAATTATATTCCTCATAAGTAGATAACATATTTGGGAAGTCTCAGAGACTAAGAATACCTCCTCTCTCATGATTTTTCCAATCCAACTTACCTCTTACCACATAATTTCTTTCACTTAATCAACCCCTTTACTGATCCTAGCATCCAAGCTAAGACTAGGTCGATTCAATATAGACATTCCATGACCAAACTCACTCCTATCCCCAAAGTAATTTTCAATCCCTCTTAGTACTACTTATAATGATTTCCAATTTCAAACCATTTCGAATTCCAGATTGTTCCACACAATGCCTAGAGAATTTCTCTTATCTGAAAAGGTTCAGTTTTGTATTTTATTTTAGATTTGTCTAAAAATGTCTTCAGATAATCATATATCTATATATCATTTGGTTTTCATCTAATAGAATCTTACCCATCACTTTTAAAGAAATTATTTAATTTCTTGCAATATTTAGCTAGAGAGATGACACATGAAAATATTTTGAAAGTCGATAATAAGTGCTTTCCATAAAGGATTCACTCTATTACAATCAGGACTGCTGTTTCAAACATTTTCAACATGAGTGACAATAACCATCATCCATCTGAGATATCTAACTATGCAGAAGAGACAACCTGAGTTTAAGAAATTGAAACATAACTATTTTGGAACATCTCAAATTCCAAGCCTTAACCATACAAGTAATTCAAATGATGATAGTAATCCTTCAAAAAAGAAGTAACTTTCACATTAGAATAATCATATGAACCTGATGTCTAGTAGTCGAGAAATTCAAAAGAAGTAAGGCTTTTCTAGAAGGTGAGAAATAGTTTTAAGGGTTTCCAATTTGTAAATTATGAAATACCATTAGGGATCCGGATCTATATCTCACAATTTTTCAAAATACTTTGAAACAATTAACCAACGGATTCACCCGTTAGTATTACCATTATTGTAAACACTAAACACTGGTCTACAAATCACTCTCACACAAGAAATTCACTTTGGAATTACTGATGTCTCATACCATCAGCTTTCCCTCCAAGCAAGTTTTTTGCTTCTAGATATGGTCACTAGAAGATAAAAAAAGATTATCTATATCCAAACATAGGATTCAATCTGCAACCAATTCCAAGAGATACTTCAAACCATCGAATTTTCTTATGTTCCATAAGCAATTCATTGTGGATGAGTATATCATCTAAGATTACCACTAGGCATTGACCCAGGTATGGACGAGAAATATCATTCATAGACTGTTGAAATAACACGTGTATACATTAAATCAAAAGGAAGCATTTAAAATTCAAAACAATCGAAGTAATATTGTAATAGATTTCCAATATATATTTTAGAATCGGTAGGAAGAATTTTATTCCCTCCAAAAAATCCTTAATCTCCCTATCCGATATTTTTAGAGATCTTATAAATCCATCTAGATTTTCTATACCGTATAAACACATGTCTATCCAAACCAAGCATTGGAGAATCCATACATTTTGTTGCTGATGGATGGATAACAATAATTCATTTACGAAATTGGGATTTAATAAGAAGAACCAAACATGATTTACCATCACATTTAGAAACCCTTCTGGTCAGTAACAAGATTCCCAAATCCCTCCAATTTGAGAGTTTCACCTCTAGAAATAAGATTTTATCATTTACTAATGAAACAAATGTGATCCATGTATCAATTCTCGCTTCTCATATGCAATTCATACTCAAAATTTTGGTCAAACTCATGGTCATATGAATTCAACTAAACGAATTTAAAATTTAAAGGATTTTCTATGGGATTATCCATTATGAAATTTCCTACAGGGATGCAGATTCGAATTGCATAACTCATACACCCTTACTAGCTCATATCTCGATTTTTCTCTACCCCAAAGACGAGCGAAGCTTAGATAATCAAACTAGCAAACACTCCTATTTTCGACTTAACTATTTCTATCAAAGGTTCAAATGTGTCAACTTCAGGCGAACAACTTATCAACAACAAATCAGAAGAAGATGTTGTAGCTCAGCAATTCGATAATAGGTTCTCTTATGTATGTGATGATCTGTACTAGATCAAACATAGCTTTTGTGGTCAATTCCTTAAGTTAGTATATGGCTAATTTTGGCATTATACATTGGAAGCTCTTATAAGAGTTATGAGATACACTCGAGCTACTGTGGACCAATGCATCTATTATGGAGCAATCGACAATGAGAAACTCAACATACTCAGTGGTTATTCGAATGCAAGGTGGGCAGAAGATGTAGACACTCGTAGATCCACATCTGGATTTACACAACAAAGCTTCACCCCAAAAATGTTTAGAAAGATTGGCACATAACCTCATTGGTTTGGCTCCTTCACATAAGTTTCCATATTCTTCCTATCGGCCACTCCATTTTGTTGTGGTGTCCTTGGACTTGTGAGCTCTCTCTTGATCCCATTTGCATCACATAATGCTTTGAACTTGGTAGAAATATACTCACCACCATTGTCACTCCTCAAGCACTTGATTTTGGTGTTGAATTGGACCTCCCTTGCAATCTTGAACTTTACAAAAACATCAAACACCTCATCGTTGCTCTTCAGTAGATAAACCCAACAAAAACTACTAAAATCATCAATAAATGTCACATACATCTTAGCACCACCATTGGTAATTGTAGTAACTCCATGAATATCCAAATTCACAAGTTGAAAAGGCTTACTTGATCTTGATGTAGATCTCTTGTAAAGTAACCTATGTGGCTTTGATAAAACACATTGCTCACAAACATGATTCATGCTAGTTAGAGATTTGGGAGGACCAAAAACAACTTGCCTCTTTTCCATCACCTCCAATGACTTAAAGTTGAGATGCCACAATCTCTTGTGCCATATCTCTTGCATTGACAATTGCTCCTTTGCCACACATCCAACTTAGTTAGCAACAATACAGACATCAAGTTGGAACAATTTACCTTGCCTCTTCCCTTTTGCAATCACCTTCCTTCTTGATCAAACAAGCATCACCATCAAACTCCACCTTGAAACCCTTGTCAAAAGCATTTGACTAACACTGAGAAGATTCTTACTGATTGCTGAAAACAAAACATTCTTCAAATTCACAGTCCTATTGGGGGGGGGGAGAGAGAGAGAGAGAGAGAGAGAGAGAGAGAGAGAGAGAGAGAGAGAGAGAGAGAGAGAGAGAGAGAGAGAGAGAGAGAGAGAGAGAGAGAGAGAGAGAGAGAGAGAGAGAGAGAGAGAGAGAGAGAGAGAGAGAGAGAGATTGTGCCAATCCCCTTGATTGCAAACTCACCATCATTGGCCGTGTAGATCACCTTCTTGTCACCTTCAAATGCCATCAATGATGAATAATACTTCTCATGAAATTGCTTTGCTTCTCACCTTGATCTCTTTTCTTCTTGAAGCAATCACTAGCAAAATGTCCTTTGATTCCACAATAGAAACATTTTAGCTTAGATCTATCTTTCTTCTTGTCAACAAAAGTAGAAGGATCACCTTGATCTTGCCCTTCAAACCACTTGCTTTTGTCCTTGCCCTTGAACCCTTTTGAGAACATGGCTTCCTCCTCTCCAACTTGAGATATGGAAGCAAATCCTTCTCTTGATAGAAGCCTAAACTCCTCATTCACCAAGATTTCTTGCAAGTCCTCCATACTTGGCAATGTCTTTTGAACAGCAAAACTTTGAACAAGATTAGCATGATCATCCAACAAGCCATTAAGAACTTTGCACAGCTCAACATCCTTAATGCTTTCACCAATACATGCTAATTCATTATTTAAAGCTATAATTTTCAAAACAAAAGCATGAGCACTTTCATCCTTCTTTTTAAGACTTCAAAAAATTTGCATCCTTAGGGTTATAACCCTAGATGTAGACTTAGATTGATAAACCTTCTTCAAGGTTTCCCAAGCCGCACTAGGTGTAGTGCACTTACCAACTTCCTTGAGAAGTTCATTAGTCACATTCATCTTGATCACTTGAAGAGCTTTCTTTGCCCTCCTATCATGCCTCATTTGCTCTTGAGGTGCCAAAGGTCTCTCCTCCACACCTACAACAATATCGATCAACTCATTCATCTCTAGTAAAGACTCCATCCTCACCTTCCAAATTGAATAGTTGCTTGAGGTAAGCCTATCATTGCTCTCCAACATGAATCCACTTTAGATTGCCATGTTGCAATGATTGATTTTTTTCTTTGAACCTATTCCAATGCACCTAGCACTCTCTTGAAAATTAACAAATGATAACGAGAAGAATCACAAAGATTTGAAAACAATCTAGTCTCTCTTTTTCTCTCTTCTAGCAAATCTAGCACATAGAACTGATGATATCTTGATCACACTTGATCTACCTACAATATAATGAACTTTTGAATTCAAATACACTTGAATCACACCCTTGAAAAAATCAGAACCTTTGTACCAAGAGATCCTATCAAATTTTGAGTTTTCACATAAATGCAAAATATTGAATCAAACAAAACTATATGCAAAAGTTATAATCTTGATATATCTACTAATAGAATGCAACATCCACAATCATGAGAAATTTTCGTCTCGACATTCTAGTAAGTGGATTAAGAAATCGGCCTACTCCAAGTGATTTGATCTAAAATGAAGCTAGGATCACAAAGATCCACTTTTTACACTTGAAAATGCTTGAATTGAGATAGAAACGACTCCAATTCACAATAGAATTGATGGCACCCTCAAATCCACCTCCAGATTTGGCAAATCTAGTAACTTTAGTCTGAAACTTACTCTGATACCATGTGAAAAAAATCAGATCCAAAACACAATGGATCAATTAGATCTTGGCCAAATTTGGATGCACATCTAGAATCATTCACAAGCTAGAAATCACATATCAACCATGCTAGAACTTAGAAATTCATGTAGATCTGATCAAAATCACTAAGATCTAATTTAGTAATGTCAATGTCCATACAATAGCAGCAACACACTGTCCTTCACACGTGTGGATTCAAGTACAACAAGAAAATTCACATTCTATACACTAGAACTCAAGATATCATGAGAAATATGAAGGAGATGGACATAGAATCAAAAGAGAAAAGTTTTTCATACAAAATGAGAACAACAAGATTAGTTATCCACGCTGATATAGCTATTTATAACAACAATAATGTCACTTGGCCACTTTTCCTAAAAGGTCTAAATCTGACCTTATCAACATCACTACTTGCATTTTCTACCACTAGAATGGTGCCAAGTGGCATAACACTACTAAACTAGTTTTTGGCCAATTTAACCACTAGTTTCCAAATTAAATGAGATGTACAACCTATGTGATCTATCTAAATGACTTCGTCATATATTTCACACGTGGGAACAGGCTCCACACATGTCTAATGATGATAGGTACAAGTCATTATGGTATTGGCATAAAAAAATCTCTCTAAGTTGAAATTTCATATTGGCCTCAAAATTGCCAATTTAGATCAACTAAACTAGTTGAATTTTTCACAAATCTACATACATTCATCTATCCAATTCTACAATTTTACTTATGATTTTACACAGTCTGCAAAAATACATAGGAATGGCTAACAATCAGATTCGACAATGACAAAGAGTATCAAATGTGTTCGAACTATTGAATGTTAATAGAACTTGTTTCCACTTGTTTTGAGGCTAACGACTTGTCCTATCGATCTTTGCAAGTAGTTTTCGAGAAGCCGAACAGGATAAGTGACAAAGGATTGTGGCTACATGTCAATTATGATCTGCGACCATACAACTATCTTCAACTATTTGGATAAGCCTAAACAACATTGATAACTAATATAGATAGTTGATCACTTTCTAGGTTAACTTCTTCCTCTTTTGCATTTTGATCCTAGAGATTAATATATTGCATTGCTAGAAATACTTATTGCTTATTAGCGGAAGTATTAGACAGAGTCAATCAGATACTCAGAGATAGTTTTCACTTACGTGATTGCATCCTCCATTGTTTTGTGCTCATGCTTCTTCTAGTTTGTACATGCTATTTATTGAATCATACATTTTTACCGCGTTTAGTATAATATCAAAACAATCGAATGCTTTTCTGTTCTATTGTAATCTGATTATGTTCTCTTATAGTTTTGTTCGCACTATCGAATATTTCAATACAATAATGTTTATTCAGTTATGTTTGTCTACCAAATCGATCTAACAGATTTTGATGATTTCAAAGCTAAAATCACGTAGAATTCGAACGTGGCAATAGCGCGATAGTAGGGGTAGTCACACATTTGGAGAAAATTTATTTCACAAACCCCGATAATACATCTATCGAATGCAGCAGTTTCTCTATCGAGCATCCTTTCCTTCTTACAACAAAAATCAGACAAGAAGGAAGATCAAAGTCCTACACACACATGAAGAAAGAGGATTCATTTCAAATTTTATGAATGACTTTCTAAATGAATCAGGGATTTAGAGACAATATTCTTCGAGCTACAGTCCTCAGTAGAACGAAAAAGCTAAACGAAAGAATTGGGCTCTTGTTAAGTCTACAAGATCCATGCTATTTGTTTCTAATCTTTTGAATAAATTTTGGACAGAAGCAATCGCAACAGTCTACTATGTTCAGAATCGTTGCAGTACCAAGGCCATTAACAAGAAAACCCCTAAAGAGATTTAGTCAGGTGCAAAAACCACATGTAGACCATCTAAGAGTCTTCGGATGTATTTGCCATGCTCAAGTTCCATAAGATCTAAGAAAGAAACTCAACCAAACTGGCACCCAGGCTATATTCCTTGGATATCCAGTGGATCATAAGGCCGATAAGGTCTACGATCTAGAATATGGTAAGGCACTAGCAGAGATGCAGTTTTCCTAGAGGACAAATTTCATGATTTTATAATAAAGAAACATGAATCTATTTTTGGTTCAAATATCAAAGCATCGACTACTAATATAGAAGACAATTTTGTGTCGAATCCATCCACTTATGCACCTTGTCATTCTTTTTCTTAGTCAGATCAAGATGAACAACTGAATGTTCGAAGATCTACTCAAATAACGCATCAAAGGCATTGTTGTCCCAGGAGGATCTCCTAGAAGGTCGAGAAGACCACGAAGAGCGCCAGCAAGGTATGTGCCAGGCAGCTCAGCTTCCATATCAGAAGAGTTCTGCGGATTCAGTGGCAAACCACAGACTTTCGAGGAAGCGATTGAAAGTCCAGAAAAGGACAAATGGATCCAAGCCATGAACGAAGAGATGGAGTCCATGAGGAAGAACCAGGTATGGACGTTGGAGCCATTATCACATAAGCGCACCAGAGAGGTATACTCATCAAGCTTTCTGGGCAGTAGTAGAAGAGCCACTTACTATTCAAAATGCCCTATCGAATGCACACTCTGGTACGTGGAAAACAATGATGGATAGTAAATACAATTCACTAATCAAGAACCAAACTTGAACTCTTTTCGAACCACTAGCCAAAAGGAAGATCATCGATTGCAAGTGAATCTTCAAGAGAAAGTACAACTACGATGGCTCAATATCAAAATGGAAGACAAGACGGTAGCCAAAGGCTACTCCCAAGCACTAGGAATCGACTATATGAAGACTTTCAAAACTGTAGTCAAACTTGCATCTATTTGAACCTTGTTGGCAATATTAGCACCTGAACACCTTGAAATACATTAGATGGATGTACAAACTACAAATCTGAATGGTTTTATCCACGAAGACATCTACATACAGCAACATGCAGATAATATTATCGAAGGTCCAGAAGATTGACTGTGTAAGATTCGAAAAGCTCTTTATGGGCTCAAGTAAGCACCTGGAGCCTGGTTCAAACAAATCAACGACTATCTTTTGTAGATCGACTTTCATTCGAATGCTGCTTACTCTCCGTCCTAGATTTCATTCTAGAACTAAACATATAGAATTTCAATTTCATTTTGTTCGAGAGAAAGTACATCTAAAGGACATAGAGTTGATTTACTGTTCGACAAATAGTATGGTAGTTGATATCTTCACGAAGGCTTTGTCTAAAGACAAACATATTCTATTTAAGAGAATGTTAAATCTGAAGATGTGTTACTAGCTATTCTATTCAGGTTTCCATGATAGAGTCCTAGACTTGGTTATTTACTCGGGAACTTGCTGTAGAATAACAAGCTGTAGAAATACACACAAGTTCGAGCGAACAAGTCAAAGCAATGTTAAAGAGTCACCACTCTTGAGTCTCTTGACTCGACAATCGACAACGACTCGACACAACACTCGACATTGACTCAACAATTCTTCGACATCAACATTGAGAATCCTTCAAACCATCGACTTGACAATGTTCGAGAGAGATTTGAACCAATCGTTACTCTTCACGTCTCAAGGACTAATGTTACTACTATTGTATGGGACTTCACGCCCACCTCATTGTACGGTCATCCCAAAGGCTAACGACTAATAGAGTAACGCATTGTACATAAATATAGAGATTAGATCAGGTAGCAATATGACATAGATGAGAGATGTATTGGTTGAGACGCCTAGCACTATCGACCAGTTCTAAATTGTTCTTCTAGGCTTGTAGTACTTTCAAGTAGATTTACTTACAACAAATTCATGTACATTCACGCTATCTGATTTACTTTGCGTTCTTCAATGTTTGAGTAAAGTGTGAATGCCTACTAATGTTTCTACTTTGATTTGTGAATCCTTTTATTCTTGTCGCTCTTTTTTTTCTTGTGTCTTATCGACTGAGTCAAAAGTGTAGAATCACGGTTGTCATTGACGCCTTTGAATTCTGTAACTATGGTTGTCTTAGATACCTACTGACTCGTTGATTAGTTGATTGGTTCTATTGTGACAAATGTTTCAAAACATAGTGCTCTTGATCAAACTTCTATAGTGTTGATTCACGTGATAGTCCGACAGTGTCTATCGACGCTTCGAGCTGTCGCTCATACTTTCGCACCCTTTTCCCAACATTGATGTATCATCCATCATGGTTGCTTTTTTCCACCAAAATTTTGAATTCTCTAAATTTTACAAAAGTATATGATTTCTTGCTTCTATAGTACATCCACATACATCTACTATAATCATTAATAAATGTCATGAGATAATAATAGCCACTAAGAAATTTTGTTTGCATAGGCCCACATAGATAATTGAGAACAAGATCTAGAATGTTTTTGGATCTTCTTGCTCCATTTTTGAAAAATATCTCCCCGTGCTATTTGCCCATAACGGATCCTTCACAAATTCTCCCCTCAAATGAGATATAATGCAAATTAGTTACAAGATTTTTTTTTCTTTAGAAATTGTAAGCTCTGAACATTGATGTGACGACATCTTTGATGCCAAAAATCACTCTAACTGCAACTATGCTTACCATCACTTTATCAAATGACCTTATAATCAATTTGCACAACCAAATTCCATTAACTCTTGCTCATGTAGCAATAATTATATAGACTAAGTAATTCTTTATGTCCTTGACAAGACACTTATCATTATCAAACTCAACTTCGCCATTGTCCCAATTGACAATAGGTTGTTAGCAAAATTGGATATGTACTACACATTGCTTATCTATTGGCTACTTCATTTGTACATTTCCAAATCCCTTGAGCCTGGTAATAATTGTTCATCTACTTGAATCCATGCACCATATGTCCTTAGCTCCATCACTTGTGGTCAAATAGGAGTCCTTTTTAGTCCATATTCGATTTTTATTACAACTCCCTATGTGTTTTTCATTTCTCTTGGATGCAAGACGCCGATCAATGGTGACTGCATTTGTCTTGGTTTTAAATAAAAAATAGTAGCAAGAATTCAACAGGATAAGATGAAAAGTTTGAAAGAAGATGCTAATGTTATGGGGCTTGCAAGGAAGGCTAGAAGAAGACCAATGGTACGTGTACTTAAGTCCTCAGAGAACTGTAGCTGCTAATCCTCTTAACAAGCTAATGATTTGCCATGGACTGTTAAAAACTCAAACAATGTGCACACTTGAAACCATAGTTGCATTGGCGATTTTAAATCATGAATCGAATTGCAATTCACAAATCACTGGCCCAAAAAACCAACGATTCAAGAGTTTTCTAGCAAAAAAAAAAAATTGGATTTTTTTCTTCAAAAAATACATGCAATATGAGTATCAATGGAAAAATGAAAAAAAGACGATTACAATTCTGGTAGTTTTGGGTTTAGCACTTAGGATTTAGGGTTTAGAGTCAAATTTCGACAATTGGGAAGTCCAATTCATTTTTTTTTTTGGCAAAAAATATATGCAATATGGGTATCAAAAGTTATGACCCAATTGGGATAAACTCAACACTCTATACACTTGATGGAGAATTATGATTTTAGTAGTTTCAGGTCCAATTCTAGGCAGTTAGGGGAGATGTCATTCACACAAAATGGATGGCATTTTTTTTTACAGCCAAGTCATGACACAATTGGGATCAACATTCTATACACCCAACTTATTTTGTATAGAGCATATGATATTTTATGTGCATGTTTGGAGAAAAAGAAGAAAGAGGATACTAAGTCCAAGTCTTTCAATAGTAAAGGTTTGACAACATTTGTAGCAATGCACATGGACACATCACTGAGACATTAGTTGTATGTAGAAACCTGTTCAGCTCTCCAAAAACTGATATTGACTCTTGTTCAATGTTCAGCTACCTTTTTCTCACTTTTGCCCTTATTCTCTCTAAGATTGTTCAGAGTTAGGTTGAGAGTTAGAGCACTGAAGAGATGCCTAGTTGCATTTGTAAATGGTCTTCATACCATATAATCTTGAACATTATTCTCTTCTTAGTTAGGCTTTTGGCAATTACATGAGAGTGATTCAGCAGTTAAGAGTCACAGGTTTCATATAAGAAAGAACACATCCATTGTGTGCCACATTGAGAAGTGGGACAATGATGGACACAATTGAAGTTCAAACCTTCAGAAAATAAAAGCAAAATTGATTTATGGCCACTGCTAGGAAACCTCACTTGAAAATAAGCGCGTTGGAGAAATACTGCAGGCTTTGTAAAATATCCAAGCTTGTAAAATGAATATATTTACATGGCATTTATGATTCATGGCATGATCCATGACGACTATGACCAAGGATAAGCTTGCCAAGTCAAGCAAAAGAATAGCGTGAGCTTTCATAAGCTCCAGGTTTGGTACGTATTGAGTACTGGCCAGTAGATAGCCCACCCTTGTAAGGAGTTTTGTAGAGGAAGGACTGATCCTTTTTCATGAAATATATTCCTTATATAATGTCAGTATCTGTATCCCTAACAATCTTGCCAGAGGGTAATATTATTGCAGCTAATGGCAGGTGCTCCAAGCCACCACTCTCGTCAACAATCATCCTGTACTTGTCTAAATGTAAAGCCCCATGGTGTCCACTCACTAACAAGACCTGGTCTTCCACAAGTTCCTGCATACAGGATATTGTATCAGATCGAGAAATTGTACATTGAGATTCAAATTATTTAGGACACATCTCATAACTCAATGATAGCATCGACCCACGGGATTTTTGACCCAAAAGGGAAAAAATCTACACCTTGTTTCTCTTGTATTGTGATCATCAAGGCAGAGAGTAAAATTGCAAGAGCTTGTATAAGCCTCACTCCAATCATACATCTCAATGGTTTCAGGTTTACATTGATTATGCTTAAAAAAGTGAACTAGTCATACAAAGAACCAATAGAATTGTGTATGTGTTTGACAATAGGGCAAAAAAAGCTTCTGGTGTTATAGGGAATTGTGTCATAATGCCAAACAAGAAAAAGTAGCGAATTAGATCTTTCCATAAGACTCTTGAACCATAATATTGGAAAACTTCTTCAAATCTTTACTGAAGCTTCACAGGTATAAACATCACCAAAGGACCACATGCTCGCTTAACTAATTAATTAGATCTTCAGTTCTTAGAAATGCCGAGGATATCCTGTCCATCACCAGGTGGTTTGTGAAAACTTTACAGGACAGAAAGGTTGGGAATCTTGACAGCGGTACAAAGTTTGAGGAGCTTGAACACACTCAAAATTGAATCTAGCATTGACAGAAAAAGGGAATTACGAACAAAGTACAGGTTCCAAGATTGTGATTCATTCGAAACCAAACCACAATTCTCGTTCTGAGCTAATCTGTCTGATTCGAACCTCAAATAGTTGGCCCATATTTTTTGAAAATCCCAAAAGTGCCTGAGGGCTACTCATTTGCGATTTTGCACAACGAGCTAGGAGGATATTGTGGGAAGTGGTTGCAGCGCAGAGTACAGACTGCGGTAAAAAGTATAACGTAGATTTTGGATGTTGATCTTGGACCGAGCTGGATAGTAGAATGTATCATTTACAAACTATCCGATTGCAGACCGAGATCATTACTTTCAAGTTTCATATCCCATGATGTACATAGACTACATAGATAATATCGAACATGTGATACAGTAATGATAATTTTATATTTGGAGTCTTGATGTCAGTACTGAGTAGTCACATGATGGTTTTTTCTATGGGTGATGGAATGATGACCATATACAAATGCTAGTATGATGATTGATCATTGGCTATTCTAATCCAGATTTGAAAGATGTGTAGTTGCATAAAATTTTAATTTTTTTACCCTGACCCGATGCTTTCCAATTCGAAAAGTCAGTGGCTACTTCTGAACTGCCAAATATCCGATTTATCCAGCTCAGAATCAGCTGACCCTGAACGGAAACGTTAGAACAATGCGTAGTACGGTCATTAGCTACAGTAGAGACCATAGCTGGCCGTTTACATTGTGAATATGTGCTTACAGCAGGTGTTTCCCAAACGTTCTGCCTCCCACTGAGAGCCTCCAATCTTGAAACCCTCACATCCCTGTGCCGTAACACCAAGAGTTGTTCCTTCAATAGCTTCGTTTTTTCCAATCCTGCATGGACAGCAATTAACTTCTTGTGGTAGACCCCTGCATCCTCTGTATCCCAATTATCCTGCACCAGCAGTCTATGGATCGATTGTTAAACATTAGCATATCCAGGAAGATGAGTATAGAGTCAGCTTTCAAGTTTCAACTATATACAAACATTTCTGTACGTTAAAACGATCCACTCTCCCAAACACCCAAAAGCTACTTCCAGTTATAATTAGCAGCACATCTAAACACTATCTTGTGCATGCAAACCAATAATACACCTTAAAAACGTAGAGATATCTGAACAATGTCCCTAATAGGAAGATATCTGAAGAATGCCCCCTCACAGACAACATTCAGATGATCCTAAAGAGGAACTACATACTTACGTCCTCATAAATCCAAACAAGATCTTGCAAAAATGTCTTATGATTTTCTGGTACAGCTTTGATTAGACCTGCAAGACAGGTTCTTTTGCCAGTCAATTTAGATTTCAATGAAAATATTGGTACAAAATTTCTCAAGAAAATTTTCAACACAAACGAGAATACTGCAAAGAGTATGAGTGTACACCTAGGTCTTAGAGACGAAGCACAGAAATTTTCACCTAACTTTTCTGACATCTTGACCAATCATAACGCCCCAACCACTGTCCTGAAATGACAGTGCTTGTCTTGTTTAGCTATGGCCAGTTCTTGATCTATTTTATGTGCTCCTATTGTGAAACATAGCACGCTTGTTAATCATAGTTTACTTCTAGCACTTCTCATTACTTGTTATACCACTAATAATAATAATAACCATCAAGTTAGGCCTAGGCTAGCAAGGATGAAGTCAAAAAATGCACCTTCAAGGAAAGTGTCTGGAAGTGAGTGCTATCATGGCTGTACGAGCTAGTTAAGCCATGAAAGAGCCCGGAACTGTATCCACGTTCAGCTAATTTAGTAGTAGGCCCCATGAATAATCTAGTGGCCTCACGCATGGTGGTAGGCTCCATGTATTGTGACAAAGGCTAAGAACTGGAAGGATAGCTGTGTTAGAAAACCATATTCTACCATGAATTATAGCCATAGAGATGGAGTAAAATCGGTCCGATTATCTAGCGTCATGATTAACTATCCATTATTTGAGCTCAAAAACCTGTTCCGACCAAAATAGGTTCATGTGTACAGTACATTCTGGCAGAACATATATCTCAATTTTTTTTTTTTAAAAATGCCTTTTTTGAAACAGTTCGTTTTTAGGGAGTGTGCCTAGTTGAAAATCAGAAAAGGTTTGCTATGTGTTTGCGCTGTACAAAGAATGTTTTTACCCAAAAGACAAGGCCTGCTTATCACTGGTTGATTCCTGAAAGAGATCTTATTCAAGGTCATGTAGTTGAACTTTAATCTGGTTCTGCTCAAAAAATTTCGTAGTTCTGTTATCAGTACCTTATCATGCATACAGTCATCCATAAAAATGAGCATAAGTTCCCGTAAAGAAATGAGCCTGCCACAACTCTATCAAAAGTTTCATGGTTATTATGTATCCCTAAATGCATCCCTTTGAAAGCCGTAAACCCCAAAAAAAGTTTAAAAAATTGTAACTATAAAAATCAGTACGTACTAAATCCTTTTTTGTTTCATGGCTAATACCAGAACTAGCATCCTGGAACATATTCTGTTCTGGAATGGGCAACTATGGATTTGAGAAAGATATGGGAAGATGGCAGATTATTGGTCCTTGGGTGTCGACATATGGCAAGTCAGTAAGGAATAACTCACTAGCCAAGGTCAAGTCTTGTTGAAACGAGTCTCTCACACAATCTATAGAGAAACAAAGTTTTTACCACCCGTAACCAGTCAGGTATTGATTGTTGCATTGACAGTTCCAAGAACGGAACTGAGACTAAGTCACTAAAGCAAGATAAGTCCCAAATGAGATGGTTAACTAATTATTCAATTCATTAACTTCTATTGTATGGTTGAGCACCTCAAACGCATTTGCGAGAAGGCCACACCATGCCATCATTGCCGTGAGTATGGAGCAGGAATGTAAGTCATTCTCTACGCATTCCATTTGTATTCAAAAAGTTATGTTTAAAAAATTTAAAAAAACCAAATTTAACATTCTATACACAAGGAATGTGATACATTTCATAGAACTGAGACCATCGTTGCCTGTTGTGGAACGGAACACGTTCTGGAATGCGTTCCGTTCTGCATCTTGACCAATTTTTTTTTCTTTAATACGAATTTTTTTAACAAAGGAATCAAGAGAGTAAGGATTATATTTCAGATTACAGGTTCAGCAGATTATGGTGGGAGCATCTTCAGCCGGTAAGTATTCAAATGTCAGCAGTGACTTAATTGCTGTTCCGGAACGTACTGGTAATGTTAATAACAAGGGATGTTGATAAAAACTAAACGATCTATGTGAATGGATTGGTTTTGCAGTTATATTTAGGTGAATGCTTTTTATGTGACTTTCAGTTTATTCCTGAAGTTTCTATTTCCAGTTCTTTACAGCAGAAAATCAGTAAATTAAAAACTTTATTGTCTAAATTTAAAGAGGTTTTTCCTGAAGATTTGCCACATGGTTTACCGCCTAGCAAAGAAGTAGATCATGTAATAAACCTAGTACCAGGTACAACACCTGATTCTAAACCTCCGTATCGGGTCAGCCGAACAGAGGATGAAGAAATAACTAGGCAGTTAACAAATTATCTTGGGAAAGGCCAAATTCAGACCAGTAGTTCACCATGGGCCTCACCAGTCCTTTTGGTGAAAAAGAAAGAGGGGTCTATGCGTCTTTGCGTAGATTACAGAGCCCTCAATAAAGTCACAATTAAGAATAAGTATCATATGCCTCGGGTAGACGAGTTGTTTGATCAACTCGACGGGGCTAAGACCTCAGATCGAGATATCATCAAGTCCGTATAAAGTCGGAAGATGTCCCGAAAACAGCTTTTAGGACTCGTCATGGTCATTATGAGTTTAAGGTGATGCCATTTGGGCTCACAAATGCTCCAGCTACCTTTATGACCTTGATGAACAGTGTCCTCAGACCATCCTTGGGTAAGTTTGTAGTCGTATTTTTAGATGACATCCTCGTCTACAACAAAACGAGGAAGGAGCATCTTAAACACCTTAGAAAGGTGTTTCGACTGCTTAGAAAGCATAAGCTTTATGCTAAAGAATCTAAGTGTGAATTCTTCGTTGAAGAAGTAGCTTATTTGGGTCACATTATCTCGGCAAATGGGATTAAGATGGACCCCAGTAAGGTTAAAGCCATAATCAGTTGGCTGAGACCTCAAAATATTTTAGAGCTTTAGATCTTTCTTGGTTTAGCGGGATATTACAGACGATTTGTCAAGGAATATGCTCAGATAGCAGTTCCCATGACAAATCTTCTAAAGGGGAAGGGAAAGGAGTTCGTTTGGGAGTCCGCACAGCAGGAGAGCTTTGATGCTCTCAAAACAGCCTTAGCTACAGCACCAGTTTTAAAAGTTGTCGACCCCAATCAGCCATTTGTGGTCGAAACAGATGCTAGCGACTTTGCAGTTGGTGCTGTACTAACTCAGAGTGGACGACCAGTTGCGTTCGAGAGTAAAAAACTCGAGCCAGCTCAGACTAGGTACAGTGCCTATGAAAAGTTCTATAGTTCATGCCCTTAAGACTTAGAGGCATTATTTGTATGGTGCCAACTTTGAGGTCCTGACAGACCATGAAAGTCTCAGATACCTTTGCAATCAACCTGAGCTTAGAGGTCGGAAAGCTCGTTGGGCAGAGTTGATGCAAGAGTTTGATATGTCTATCAGATATAGACGGGGGAAATTCAATACAGTAGCAGATGCCCTTAGTAGAATGCCTATGATAAACGAGCTGAGTTTTACTCTGATTCGTAATGAGTTACGAGTCCTTGAGAGGGAAGTGCCAGCATGATGCATTCTTCTCTATTATCTGGAACTCAGTCCAGAGCAGACCGTTACAGACTCCAGAACCAGTTCCCGGGGCTAGTGCCAGTTCATCCAAGAATACGGCAGCTTCTGTTGAGGATGATGATGAGTCCGAGTATACGTCAGACGACGTTGAGGATTCTAAGCCTGTATTACCCAAGCAAACCCCAGTGGTTGAGGGTCAGTTGACTCAAGGATTCAAATGGAAACAGTATTCCATTCAGGATGAGTACTTGCTCTATAGAGATAGAGTATGTGTCCCCAATTCAGAGGATTATAGGCAGCAGGTCCTATATGAGTGTCATGACAATCCTAGTGCGAGGAACCCAGGCACACAGAAGACCTATGAGCTTCTTCGTAGGCAATTTTTCTGGCCCAGTATGAAAAAGGACGTCCAGCAATATGTAACCAGTTGCCAGAAATGTCAAGTAAATAAAGCAGAGTGTTTAAAGGCAGGAGGGTTGTTACAGCCCTTAGATATACCAGCTGGTAAATGGGAGAGTATCTCCATGGATTTTATAGTAGGCCTGCCTAAAACCCAAAAGGGTAATGATGCTATATGGGTCACAGTTGACCGTCTGACCAAAATGGCTCATTTTATTCCGACCAAAACAACCGTTAGAGCTCCAAAGTTAGCGAGGTTGTTTGTAAACGGGCTATTTAAATTGTACGGTCTACCTTCCGGCATAGTCAGCGACCGGGACAGTAAGTTTAATGGAAATTTTTGGAGGGCAGTATTCTAACATCTCCATACTAAACTTAATATGAGTACCCCCGACCATCCACAGATGGACGGTCAAACAGAGAGGCTAAATCAGGTGCTGGAGGATATGCTTCGCCCATACGTCAACAAGAAGCAGACTAATTGGGAGGAGTATCTCTCGATATTAGAGTTTGCTTATGACAGTACCAAACATTCAGCTACAGGATACAGCCCATTTATGCTGATGTATGGTTTCCAGCCACGCTCACCCACAGTTGTAGGGTTTAAACAAGAAAAAGTTGAAGCAGCCAGAAACTTTTTAGAGGACCAGATCAGAAAATCTGGTAGGGGACAGTGTCCTAGTTCTCCCATTGGATTCTCAGCAACCTCCACATGAACCAGAGGAGATTCTTGACAGTAGAGAGACAGAAACTCGTCATACTCTATACCAAGAATACCTGTTCAAGTGGAATGATCAGCCTGTTGAGAATGCCACTTGGAAAAGAGGCAGCGTCCTTCGCAAGATTTTTCCAGACTTTGTCTTAGAGGACCAAGATGGTTCTTAAGGGGGAGGGAGTGTTACGAGCTCGTAACCAGTGCCGAACCCTAGAAAACACAGGAGGTCAGATACCACAATCAGCCAGCGTACACGACCAATAGGGCAAGACAGTGTGAGTAGTATGCCCCGGCACGGTCCATAGCTATGGTGGGCACACAGTCTAGGGACCCTATCAACAGGATAGGCCCCACGTTGGGTCCCAAACTGCAGTCGGCCACGACAGAGCCACGTGGCCGACACTTGGCAGCATGCATGCTACCAGGCCTCACACTGGGCTAGGAGGGGCTTGCTCCATATCAGGGAGTAGGCAAGGCTGGGTGGTTCAGGTAGTGTTTGCCCTACTATGGTGTTAGGATCTCTTACATGTAGGGTGGCTAATCCATCTAAATTTTTCCATTTTTCTTTGATTAATAAAGGATTAGCTTGGTAATAGTTTATTAGCAACTACTTTAGGGACATCTGAAGTAGTTTCAAAAATTTACTAGCAAAAATATACCAAATATTAAAAAAAAGTTAGGGACGCCTAAAGTAGTTTCAAAAGAAGCAAATTATACTAAATATTTAAAAAAAAGACATTCTGACCCAGTACGTTCCGAAACGTACAATACATTCTGGCCAAAAGGGTCGGACTTCTAAGACTGATGTAGGAAACCAAAGTGCCAAGATCCTTCTAACATTCAATCTCCATATACAAGAAGAAGAAAAAGAGGAAGAAGAAGAAGGAGAGGGTGCGCCCTCAAGGAGAGAGAAAGTAGTAGCAATGCTTGAAAGGGAATGAATTACAAATGAACAAAGAGTACATATAAATAGGCCTTCCAAGGGCCTAGACTCTTCCAAACTCTAAGTTCTAGAACCTTCCAAGACCCACTATTAATTATAGGGCACCCCCAAAAGTCAAGATAGGGTCCCTTAACATAATTAGACTTTACTTGGACCCACTGGACCAAAACTGGGTCCAACTCAACTAACACTGACTTAACATGGTCTAAATAATAAACCTAACCCATGGTTACACAAGTCTCGACCTTTTGGGTCAAAGTAACCTATGGGAAACTAGCATTATCATTTATTACTTCTAACACCCTCCTTAAATGATAATGTAAAAAACATAACATGACATGAAGTATGAAAAATTGCAACAAAAATGCAAAGTGTTGCATGCTGCCCAAAACTCCATGTAGCCGAAAAAGAAAAGATGTAGCTTGTTGTCCAAGCTTAATGCCGCCAAAAAAAAACTTCAGCTTAAAGTAGTCGAAGTAGCCGAAATCTCATCCCCAATCATGCCCGATGTAGAAGAGATGTACAATACGAAGTGCGGTAGCATCAAGTCGAAGAGTGTAGGTAACCAAAAAACCAGCCACAAGCCGAAATATGGATTTGCAATCCATCAATGGTTCCCACATGATTCCATAAGTCTTCTTACCACAAGAAACATAAAGAAGAGTATGACACTCTTTTACCATCACATCCTCCCGAATCTTACTATCAATGATCTGCTCACCAACACTAGGTAAGACAACACCGTCATCATAAGAAGTAAGCATCAAAACATGAAAATCAGCATAAGGTACTGATTTTGGTGAGGCATGTGTGTTTCCTCCAAGGTAAGAAGATGCTTTGCTATCCCGCAAAGACTCGGACAACCAACAAGAGGCTGTAGCAGGCTGTCCAACAGCCACAAAATCACCAACACTTTGTTGTCCAAAGTGTTCCAAATGTGGACCTTGTTGTCCAAAAACCTTCCGCAGGCCGTTCCCGATGCATAATAGGATGCTCACGATGTAACATAGGCTGAAAATGATCAATAAACCATGGCTGAATCTGGTGTCCACCATCTTCAAGAAAAAAACCAACAGCTTGCCACTTTGAACACCCAAAAAATCCAGCAACATGCCACCTTGAAACAATGTACTAATTGACATGATTTTTTCCCCTCCATTAGTACAAAATGGCTTCAAAGAATGCTTGATTTCAGCCTTTTCCAAAACATTATCTTGAGAAGCTTGCTCATAAATTTCTTCACTAATGCATCTATCATTTGCAACAAATGGCTCAAGAGACGAACAATGCTTTACCATACCAACATTCCGATGCAAACTTGTACTTGTAGAAAGACAATGATCAAACTTTGCATGACTTTGCTCTTCTACCTTCAAAGAGGATGAAGTAGAGAGGAGAAAGCATGATGATGTATCCTTTATTCGGTACATCTTTAAAAGTGTTTCCTAAGCACTTTTACAAGTCTTGCAAAATCTCAAATGATATAAGATAGATCTTGTTACCGATAAAACCTTGATCATCACGTCGATGCAAAATCTCAGCTTGCAACTCCATGAAAAATAGTTGGTGCCATCCAACATATTTTCACCTGAACAAGTACGAATTGCTCCCAAATCTCTTGCCATAAGAACCAGCCAAGAAGATAAACTTTTTCAAACCCTCAATGTGCCCTAAAAGACACAAAAACCAGCAAGTATCAAATCTGACAAATCAGCACCGAAATGTGTCGAAACCACACATTAGATGGATGTAGGAACTCGCCCTCCTACAAGCCTTGTCTGCTGAAAATTTCAGCCTGAAATTGCATTACAAACTCAAAAACCAGCAAGCAAAGAATCAGGTTAGCCTCCAACAAAGCTTTTTTCGGAACCCTTCCTTCTTGCCAAAAAGTGTGAACGTATTAATACACACACGGATAGGGCTGTTGCAACACCCTACAAATGGTAATATGCAGTCCAATTTTCAGCCTCGGAATGTGATCGGATCATCACAAAAAAATTAGCGCCTTCTTCCACACTTGGAAACAAGCAAAAAGAAGCAGATCTTCACTTTGTAAAATCAGCAAGGGTGCTGATTTTTCAGTCAAATTAGAAGAATAGAAATTGCTTGTAGATGGGCGCCCTCCTGCAAAGGAGCAAATCTGAAAAATAGGGCAGCAGCAGACCAACGGAAGTAGGATAAACCTACACGGATGTGGGCGACCTAAAAGAAGCCCCGAAGAAGATAATTAATGGTGCCTTCCTGCAACCTGAAAAATCAGCAAACAACAAACAACCTGATTTTTGGGCGCCCAAAATCCTGTTATCTTCTTTGATGTGTGGAGCCCTCTTGCAAAACGGAAAAGAGTCAAAAAACGGATCTTCACTCCAAAAAATCAGCAAAGGTGCTGAGTTTTTGTGATCCCTAAGTGAAGACGATCTATTTTGGTAGGGCGCCCTAAATCAAGCATAGAAGATCCATGGCTCTGATACCATGTAGGAAATCAAAGTGCCAAGATCCTTCTAACATTCAATCTCCATATACAAGAAGAAGAAAAAGAGGAAGAAGAAGAAGAAGAGGGAGAGGGTTAGGCGCCCTCAAGGAGAGAGAAAGTAGTAGCAATGCTTGAAAGGGAATGAATTACAAATGAACAAAGAGTACATATAAGATTTTGCAGGTTAAATTTTTGTTGATTGAACCTCCAGGGTGTTGAGAACATATATACAATCAAGGCTATAGTAGGACACTACTTGACATTCCTCTATTTGACATTATGGACCATGGACACAATTATTATTTTGATGGCCCATTTTTGTTGTGTTCCGAAGGACATATTTAGTTTTTTACTTTTTATCTTTTATAACCTAAAACCATTAGAAACCATTAAAAAACAAAAAAACCATAAAGAAAGCCACTAAGAAAAATTAAAAGCCAAAAAAAATAATTTCAATGATCTAGGAAACCCTCAAGTTTTGCTTGATGACACTTCTCAACAATCATAGAGTGGTCACTATGTCATTCTATTGGTGAAAGAGGCTCATATTCTTGCTTCGAAGGTGAATAATGCACTCCAAAAAAAGATTTTTTTTCCCTTTCAAACTGTTGAAGCTCCTTTTCCCATCCAAGATTATCGCTCATTAGAATGAAACACACTTCCTTTAGAACCATAGAAGATTCACTACATCCTACTATGCACGTAGGGCAGGTTTGGTGGTAGTCAATTCGAATTCGGATTGTCCAATTAAGAGGTCAAACTTTGATAATCATGCCAATATTTTGATAGATTCAAAAACTAGAATGCCTAAAATCTCAAAATTTTGGATTGTTCGCGTGATTCATCAATGCTCTGCAGCCTATGAAAGTCACTAGAGTGAATGCCCAAAAAAACATTAAATTATGATTGGTGAGAAAACCCTAAAAAATTACCATTTTCATTAGATCTTGATTATTCAGCAAGAAAATGTTAAACTTGCCCTACCACTAACGTAGCTAGAAAACAAAGAAGGGCAGGATCAAGTACAATAGTTTGGTATTAATGTGGACTATGGAGATTGAATTTGAAACCCACATTAACCATCGTGATATATAGATTTGAATTTTTCCTATCGATTTGATTGGTTGTGATTGTCTTGCCCTGAAAATGTGAAGCCTTCATGAACCCAAGCTGAAAATTCTCAGACAGAATTCGAAGATATGGATCCCTCACGGATGGAAACAAAAATACGAAGCCCTTCTGGATAGAATATGCAAACATGGAGCTCTGTTGGATGACATGTTTTGACCTCTCTGTAGGTGTACTTTTGGGCAGGATTCTTATCGTCGACACATATTAACCTTGATAATGTTCGTTTCTTGGCATATTACGGAAATTACAGCGTATCCTCTTGTCCATCCGTGGTAGATGAAACCTTCCTAGCTCTCTTGGGTGTGTAATTGTTTCAGCAGAATTTTCAAAATGCATTAAAAGCTTGATAATGTTCGTTTCTTGGCATACTATGGATGTAATGGCTTATCCTCTCAATTTGCAGCCATTGTGGCTTGACTAGAGGATTCGCTGACAATTTCCAACAGATGCTTTGGTGAGATTTATTGATAACTTCCATAGAATGCGTCTAAATGCACATTATCTGATTCTTAATGCCAATTTCATGTAACTTAGATTGACGAAGAGCATAGATACCTTGGCGATCGCCATGGGCGACTCCATAAGATGCAAATGTAGTTGCGGAATCAAAGGTGGAACCCTTATATTCGAACCCCTTCTTCACATTGTGCTTCACTCTCATGGTCCCCCCCCACCGCCGGCCTTGCACATGGATCCCCTCCTCGCCCTCCCCACTCCACCACCCTTCCGCCTCCTCACCACCTCTCAGCGCACCCCATGTGGCTGCAAATGAGAACCCCAGCGGCGCGGGTGGCAAGCATCCCAGAAAGGCTGCAAAAGCAAAATCATGGTTGCCACAAAGGTAGATGTGCTTCTGCAGAGGATGGCGACGAGGCAGATCAATGAGGAAGTCCAGGACTGCGGATGTGTGTGGGCCTCTGTCGTTGTAATCGCCCAGGAAGATGATTGTGGCGGAGCTGAAAGCTTGGGCGCCCACGCTGCGCTCCAGGTTTGCCCACAACCTCTGAAGACGATCGGCATAGCCATGTATGTCTCCTACGCATATTGTGACTGCTGCCATTTCCTCCTCTGCACCGGTTCTCTCTCTCTCTCTCTCTCTCTCGTACATTCCAGAAAGTTTTTTACATCATCTTTGAGGCTTTTCTGAATGGGCAATGTGACACCCCTCATTAATTACCAATCATGTTTTCTACATTACAATGGATATTCTCTCTCTCTCTCTCACTAGTTTTATCTCATTGAAACCTAATATAAAACCCTAGCTACGATGTAAGACCTGAACGACCGCTTTTCTTGGTGACAAGATAGTGTCTTGTGCTTTTTGAAAAAACCTCTCAAACATAATATCTCTAGAACATTCAAGATATTTCTCTCTCTAGAATTTCTAAATAATAAAAATTTGACCTCAAGTTGCAACTCTCTTTCTTTAGAAGATTCCAAACAAAAAATTTGCACCACACATTAACTATGTTTTCACCACAAATCCAAGGTTCTCAAAAACACCTCTCTCTCTCTCTCTCTCTCTCTCTCTCTCTCTCTCTCACACACACACACACACACACACACACACATTATTGCTCTCTCATCTCAAACCTAAAAAACCCTAAAAGAGTGAAAGATCTACGCGCGCTCTCTCTCTCTCTCTCACACACACACACACATTATTGCTCTTTCATCTCAAACCTAAAAAAACCCTAAAAGAGTGAAAGATCTACGCTCTCCCTCTCTCTCACGATCCCAACAATGTTGCTCTCTCTTGCGATTTTATGCCTTTTCTCTCTCTAGAAATTTCTAAAGACACATGTTATCTCTCTAAAAATTTCTTAAGCACATGTCAGATTTTCAACCCACTTCAACTGCATTTTCAACTACCCTTCAAATATGTTTTAAGACAAACGTGGACCAATGAGAATAGACAAAACGAGTTTTGTCTATCATTGCCTACATTCTCTCTCTCTCTCTCTCTCTCTCTCTCTCAGTATGCACTTGAGCACATATATTTGATGGACATGTGTCACCACACTTTTAGAGATTTTTTTTATCATATGTTCTCACTTGTGTGGTGGATTGATTCAAATTTATCACTTCAAGTAGAGGACAAGAAGTCATGACCAACCCATGACTTATTGGATCCAAAGGTGATTTTTAAACTTATGCACTTAGCACATCATATTTAGTGTCATTCTAGATTGAGTTTGGGAATCACCACTACTTAGGTCATGATAATGAGACCTCAAATTCTATGCAAATTTGATTGGCTATAATTTTTACCCTTAGTAGTATATCAAAGTGCCAACTTACAAAGAGCATAATCTAGGATCTTAATGATGCTTATTTGAAGCAACAATGAGAAACACAAGAACATCTTGCACTTCCAAAGAGTCCCCCATTGATAAATGCTCAAATGTTAGAGGTAAGAGAAAGACATAAGGAAAGCCAAGAACCAAACAACATTTGGTGAGCTATCTTGTAGAAGTGGTAATGTTAAGAGAGAAGATCTAGAACGTACATAAGAGTGGTCTACAGCCACAAAAGAATGATCTCATTGGCATCTAATCATTGGTTGTGTGAAACGACCACTAATAAAAACAGTGTAAGAGGAATCCATTTATAAAGTTGCAATATGAGCAACAAATTTGATAGTAGATAAAGAAGCAAGCCTATATGTAATACAAAAGTGCTCATAAATGCATAATGATATCAATTGTAAGCTTTGTTGGGGAATTATTAGTCTTTAGACCTCTCAAAGTGAAGACAATTCTCTCTTTAGAATTATGAAGATAATTCTCTCTTTAGACCTCTCAAAGTGCTTCAATAAGGATGACAAGTCAAATAAGGCCTAAAGTAGACTTACCTAGGGCCTAACAAGGGCTAATTGGAGTAGATGACAATTAAGTTTAGCTAGTTATGGGCTAATTTGCATTTGAGTGAACTTGGAGTTCTACCTCCTCTTCCTCTTGTGAATGAGATTCAATATGATCTTCCATTCTCGATCTCATGTGCCCAATACACATAAATTTTTTTCCCTCTTCGAGGCTTAATAAATGCTTTGTAATGATCTATCTACTTGATTACAATGTAATTGAGATTCTTGTCTATCTTGCTTCTTGTGGCTATGTTAACAAGAATGCCTTGTACTTCTCTTGTTAGTAGTTTAAATCTCATTGTTATTGCTATTTTCTTGGAATTGGCAAATGACATTTGTGGTATCAGAGCATAAGCTCCATTATTCGTCATGAATTTACATCAATTTCATGAGATTTGAGAAGTTTATTGCCTTTGTAGCTTTTCTTTTGTCAGTTTCTAACTTTTAAATTTTCAAATACGTTCAGTAAATTTATTTTTTTTATTTTTTTATTAAATACATAGAGTTCTAGAGCTTTATTTTAGCTTTGATTAGCACCAATTTTTTGTTATTTGGATAAGAGAATGAAAGTTTATTGCAATTTCTTTAGAAAGTTGTCAAAATAGGTAACTACAATTTTGTTTCAACTTTGTTTGAAATTTCCAAATATAATTTGTGTGGTCTTTTTGGTTTACATATATTTTTGGTTCTTTGTCCTAGCTCTAATATGATCCATTTAGCAGGTCATTTGGGTTAGTATTGAAAAAGTTTTGACAAATTATGATTTCTAGCTCTATCAAACGACATTCAATCACTTATATTATCTTATTGACTACTAGATCTTATTAGTTTTATGGTCCTGGGGAATGCTAGAATTTCCCTCGGTGCGTGCACTACTGATAGCTAAGTAGGCGAACACAAGATAAATTTAGAGTTTAATGCGCGGTGGTAGCGGAAGCAATGAGTAGACAATCAGACAAGTCAATCAGATAGTCAAACAAGACGTAGAAAGCATTGCAATACTGACAAGAATCTGAACGCAAAACTAGACAGTAATTTATTC
Organism: Diphasiastrum complanatum; assembly: GCA_029204225.1. Classification (NCBI taxonomy): domain Eukaryota; kingdom Viridiplantae; phylum Streptophyta; class Lycopodiopsida; order Lycopodiales; family Lycopodiaceae; genus Diphasiastrum; species Diphasiastrum complanatum. The sequence continues at coordinate 16,837,944 of CM055099.1, forward strand.
AGATTAAGTATAATGAAATATACAAGTCAAATAATGCAGGTGAGCACAAGACAGTAGCGGACAGAACCGCGTGCTCGCAAAGCTAATTACGATCTGTAAAAGTTATGAACTTATTTCTGACAATCCGTCTGAAGAAAGAATAGATGCATGAAAAACAAACATCTATAGTGTCTGTCTGGTTTAATGAATTGCAAGATTCATCGATACATATAACTGATTACAATAATGCTTCTTTAATGGATTGAAAAACAGTAATATATTCTGCTTCTTGTAGATGAAAGAGCAATAGAGGTTTGCTTACGACTGTTCCAGGAAATAGGACCGCCATTGAGGAAGAATGTGAATCCAGATGTGGACTTACGATTATCTACATCTCCCTCCCAGCTTGAGTTGGAATATCCATTGAGATGATGAAGATTGTCGTTGTCGACTTCTCCATAGCAGATGCACTGGTCCATAGTAGCTCGAATATACCTCATGACTCTGATGAGAGCCTTCCAATGGGTAATGCTAGGATTAGCCATGAATTGGCTGAGTGAGCTTACTGAAAAAGCTATATCAGATCTTGTGCAAACCATTTCATACTTGAGAGATCCAAGTATCGATTGGTAAGGATACTCTCTCATCTGCTCCTCTTTTTGCTTGGTCTGAGGACACTGGTCCTTCGATGAATCCATTAGTGAGTGAGCTAACTTACAATTAATCAGATTATATATGATAAGAACATTGTGAAGATACTTTTCTTGAGTAATGTAGATCAGTCGTCTCGCTCTGTCTCTGTGGATCTGTATGCCCAGACTAAAGTGAGTTTCGTCCAGATCGGTCATGTCGAATTTGGAAGATAACATTTGTTTAGCATCCTTCACCAAATTGGTATTGTTGTTGAAAAACAATATATCATCGACATACAAGGTGATAATTATAAAGGATTGTTGCATTGACTTGAAATATACATTGGAATCGGCAGTACTTGGTTCAAAACCTTGTTGTTACAATGATCAAGTATATACATAATTTACATTTGTGCAGATGGAAGTTACTAGAGATGGCGTGAAGCTGTTGTGCCATTTGGAGGAGATCGTGGGTGGCTGCTGTCATTGTCAAGTTAGTTTGCACAAGGTAGGAAGTGAGTGTGAGGAGGCTCCAACATCAAAAAACAGTTCGTCATGTTGCCATTGGTGTCGGGGCGAAGAACACGACATTCTTCGGGGTTTGCCTCTAGTGCTTGAAAAAACCAAGTGAACAGTGTTTGTCGCATTTTTCGAAAAAATGCGACACTCTTCAAAAGCCTTTAGAAATGAAAAACTGGGACTTTGTTACAGACTTCGGCTTTCTTGGCTTTTCGATTGTTGAAATTTACTTTGTATTTCTGCAGACTGTGCGAATAAAATGCAGCAATATGAATGGAAGATTAAGATGGGATTTAGGAGAATAGAGGAGATAAATCCAACATATGGAGGTGTTGAGTTTTCTTGATTTGGATTATTAACAAGAAAGTTATCATCAAATTAGTGTCAAAGGGTCAAAATTGGCAAAACTCTAAAAATTTCCTTTGTATCTTGGGAAGGAGAGAGAGAACTTTCAAATTTTCATTTTGGAAGTCTTGCTCCTAACTGATTCTTTTTTAGTGACTCTCATTTTGCCTTATAGAAAACATTTGCTCCTTGCGCCATCGATATCATCATCACTAAAAATAAATAAACTACCCTTGCAAGACATTTTCTCTCACCGCTATTATATCATGGTACCTCACTCCATTTGCCTCACTATAAAATCTTTGCCCTCACCTCAATTGTGTACTCACCTTCCTCACGAACTACCTCACAAGGGCATCCTCACCAATATTTGTACTCCCCAGACTCTCACCCTCTAGACAATCCTCACAGCTTCGTTGTTACCCTCGCCAAAGTTTTGACCTGTATTCACCACAAAGTCAAATCAGCTACCTTTGTCACAAGCTCACTCTTGTGAGTATATTGGTGTTCTTAGACTCACCGCCTTGTGACCAATTCAAATCAGCTGCCTTTGTCACAAACTCACTCTTGTGAGTATACTAGTGTTCTTAGACTCATCACTTTGTGACCACTTCACACATTCTCTCTTTTGCAAGTATATTTTATTGGTCCCAAATTTTGCACAATGGTGCACCATTCTCGTTAAAAATTTATTTGATAAGCACTTTCAAGTCTTTGATGGATTATCATCTTTCACAAGCAAATGTTTCATGGACTTTAACACTAATGTGCTGCATTATATGCATGAACTTGAGTCTCAATTATGAGCACTTACGGAAATTAACTTGTGTCATAAAGAATATCGTCTACAAGAAGGAAAGAGTTGTTAAATAAGGAGGTACAAGGCATTTCGACTATCTCTACAAGGCATTTTGACTATCTCTAATTTTCACGGTCAAAAGCATTCAATGGAAGAAAGAGAATTATTGAGTTTCCTATTACGCAATGAAATTTGTTTTGGGACTTTGGCCTTAAAAAGAGTAATTTTTTTGTTATTTTTTACATTACCTATTTTTAGGCCAAAATTCTAGTTTTTTTTAAACTTAATCTATAAACTATATACAAAAAAGTACCAAAAAATGCATATTTTTAAATAGAGCACCACAAGTTTTTTTATACAAACTTCATAAAACCATCATAAATAAAACATGAAACAACATTTTAAGACAACACTCATCTTTTGAGACTTCAAATCCCATAAAAATACATATTATTATTTTAGAGTATATTTTCTCATAATCAACATCCAATGTTGACAAGAAACTGTGTAAGTAAACTCTTTTCTAATATTGACGAGTTGAGGATGATGGTTATTGTCCCGTGGAAGATTTGAATGTTCGGAATTTGCAATTGAAGCTTCTAACCTATAAGGCCAATGAAATTCTTCAAACTTTCAGTCTAAAGATCTTCAATGCTTTCATGAGAATTTTATACATGGAAATTAACAAGATTTGAGTGAGAAATCTAGTAATGGATCCATTGAGATAGGTGTTGTTGTGATTTAATTGACATTCACCAACTTGACGTTGTTAATGTAGGATACTACGATAATATGTTATTTGATGACTATCATCACAAAAATCAATGTGAAGCATAAGCGTATGAAGGAATATCCATAAACCACTTTTTAATGAGATTTTTACTATTCTAACAGATATGGAAGATAAAGGCGATACATTGTATATTATCCATCTGGACTACCATTGTTCGCGGTTGAATTAACATCAACAAACTCTTCAATTTTATGATGGATTTTCACATCGGTAGCCATATGTTAAAACTGACCATTTACTAAATCATCAGTATGGCACTCAAATATCATCAACATCTATGTGATAAGCAATCATTGAATTTGTTGATGAGCTAATTAAAAACTGATAATTCTAAAAATGTCAATTTGGGATTCGATGATTTTTGGAACTATTCATTGGTAATCCATTGGATAGTAAAGTCAATAATATGTCTTTGAACAATGTTGTAGAGGACCATTGTTTGTGGTTGGATCAACATCCACAAACTCTTCAATTTCATGATGGATTTTCACATCAGTAGCCACGTGTTGAAACTGACAATTTATTAATAATCAGAAGTATTTTAGTAAATGCTTCATCAATATGGCAGTCAAATATCATCAACATCTATGTGATAAGCCAATCAATCAATCATTGAATTTGTTGATGAACTAATTAAAAACTGATAATTCAAAATATGTCAATTTGGGGTTCAATGATTTTTGGAACTATTCATTGGTTGATCATTCCACCTAAGATTTTTTCAATCAAGACAATTGTATGGATCTATTAGAAACCAATCATATTTGTTATCAAAGCCCATCAAAAGAAATCTTGCAAGGATCGTCATTGGTAATGCTCTCAAATATCATGAATATCGCAAACATATGGAAATTGTTGTTTGACTACAACCTTTAAGAAACTTGTTCTGGCTTGTGAAAATTGTCAACTAGAGAGAGAGAGAGAGAGAGAGAGAGAGAGAGAGAGAGAGAGAGAGAGAGAGAGAGAGAGAGAGAGAGAGAGAGAGAGAGAGAGTTTAGTATGGCCTGTTTATAGAGAGCATGATTAGATCTAAACATGGGTGAATAGCTTTTTATTCTATTTCATTTTGGTAGAGTGATCTTGATCAAACTAGTGAGACTGTGTAGAAAGTGGCCTAGATCCAAGTTTAGGATCATCATTAGATCTTAAATTTTCACATGGTATCAGAGCTTGCTAGTAGTATAAAATGATAAGCTTTCAAAAATCAGTAGTGATTGTAGGTCTGTCTTCAATCTAGCATGATTTTGTGCATTTGTCCACATTTCTTTTTATCTCTTCTAACTTTTGTTCTCGTTGGATCTATGTGATCAAAAGCCATGTTTAGGTCATTTACATTCCAAGGATAGAGATCAAGTATTTTCTTAATGTGCTTCATCAAAACAAGCACTCTATTTTGCTTCATCAAAACAAGCACTCTATTTGTTAGAGATATTGTTTACATTGTGTTTCTAGTTCTGAATTGACAATCTCCACTGCTATGCTCCCCATGTGGATGAACACCTCCTTCCTTAGAAGAGTTTCAAATGTTATAAAGACCATATAAGGAATGCCATGTAGGAGAATTTAAATAGTCAAGATAAAAAAAAAAAAACAATATGGTTTATTGGCTTGCCCACACCACTCCCAAAGCCTCCTCCTCCCAATGCTCTAACCATAGTGTTGATAGTCATGGTTGAGAAATTTAAACTATTCACAGTTTAGCTTATCTAAATTTGAATATGCATTCCCTCCAATGGTTAAGATGAGCCCAATCTTCACCACATGGGAATGAAAATATGAGTGCCATCTCAAATTTGAATCGGGAAAAAAGAAAAATCATGGAATTGATGTTGCAAAATTGGTGATATCATACCAGATAAGTACATATTTGCTTATTGCATTTGAATTTGTTTTGGAAATTTTGTTTTGAGTACTTTGATGCTTGTGATTGCTTTTCTACTTTTCCTAAAAACGACATTGCACTTGTTATAGGGCTGAAGGAAAGAAAAACTCGGATCTATGGATAGACGGAACATTGTATCCTCAAGATCCTAGCACTCTGACACCTCCCACATTCTTTTAGTCACGTGGATATGCAATAGGCATAACGGACTACTAGGATATTGTGAAGGGCACAATTATTTAAATAAATTTTCTATGCCAAAAATTGAATATTTAGAATGTGAGTTCAGACACATATTTTCTTATTGTCATGAGAGAGATTGTGTTATCCAAAAGACCTTAGAGAAAAATACAAAACTTAGAAGAAATCGTGAATCATTAGAAAAGATAATTTTCAATATCAAAATAAAATTGCAATCTATTTTACAATCTATTCATTTTGAAAACTTACAATTATTGCGAGATGTGAAATTGTCTAGGAAGAAGGCTAAGAACAACAAGTGAAAGAGATAGAGATGCAAGGATATTCAAACTCTTTCAAAAGATAATTATCAAAATATAAGGATTTGTGCATTCAAGTAAGCAAATTCTGATTTTTGTTACTTGATCAATTAGATAAATAGATTTTTAAATAATGTGTTTTTCTTCTAACTATTTTGTTTTCCTTGCAAATCTGCATTGGTTGCTCATCAAAACATTAAGAAAAATGTCTCAATTGGAAAGACATTGGGTTCAATATTAACAGGTAAATCCACTGAATACATTTTGTTGAACAATAGAAGTTATCATATAAAGTCCAAATTTGCAGAGTCCCTAATGGTGAACATTCAGAAATTTTCAAATGAACCTACAGTCCAGGGTGCTTGTGATTTTGCTGGTAGCAAGGACGCATATGCAACAATATTTTAACTTATCAGAAAAGCT
>CM055099.1:16853815-16911588 GCA_029204225.1 Diphasiastrum complanatum
TTCCACAAAAGAAGCACTTGAGTTTGGCTTTGTTCTTCTTTCCACCTTTGGAGCTAGATGGTTGATCATCATTCTTGGTCTCCTTGTGTTGGATCTTCTTCTTTGACTTTGCCTTTCCCTTGCTTGAGAAGTTGGCCTTCTCATCACCATCATGCAACTTTAAGGATCCAATCCTTTGCTTGACATGAAGGATCCTACTCTCCTCGGCCACAAGCACACTATGGAGCTTGTCAATGGAAGGTAGTGCATCTTGAATAGCAAAGCTTTGCACAAGATTAGAGAACTCATCTCCAAGACCATTCAAAATGATTTGAACAAGTTCATCATCATGAATACCCTCACTAATGATGGAAAGTTCTTTGTTGAGAGATTTTATTCTCAAGACATACTCTTGAGCACTCTCATCACTCCCTCTAATGCTTTGAAGAACTTTGTTTCTAAACATAAGCACTCTAGAGGTATTTTTGGATTCATAAATCCCTTTGAGGTAGTTCCATGCCTCCTTGGCCGAGGTACAAGATGCTACTTCCTTTAGAAGTTCATTACTAGCATTCATTTTCAAACAATGTAATGCTAGTCTAGCTCTCTTTTTGTACCTCACTTGATCTTGCCCTCCTTGAGGTTCTTCTTCCTCTCCTATGGAAAGATCAAACATATCCTGGAGCACAAGTAGTGACTCCATTCTTACTTTCCAAGTTGAATAATTATTAGAATCTAGCCTTTCACTAGCCTCAAGAAGATAGGCTCCAATTGAACCCATTCTATCTAGTAACAAGTACAACAAATGTACTATTCAAAGGCTCTCTTTTCTTCCTTTCTCGAAATTTAGCTAAAATGCTACTCTCTTGAATCTCACTAGACTCAAGAAGCAAGATTTATAATGACCTTGAACTCAAAAAGATTTGGGAAAGTGTATTCTACACAATCTATTCACTTAGAACCTTGGATTTGATTTTTGGAAGTCCCAATGCCTTTCTATGGTGTTTAGAATTGGTTTTAGTTTCACTCTTGAACTAAAAACATAAGCCTCAAACTCTCTCACAAGGATTTGTAGGTTTAATAAAATTCTTACACCATTCACTCATCAAATCTATAATGGAAACAATGGTTTTTCATAAGCACATCACTAGTTTCACTCTACACAACTTGTTTGAAGCTCAAATATTGAAAAAACAAAAAGTTTTGGTAAAAGTACAACTCCAGCAGCCTCTCACACATGTGAGAAGTACATCTAAACTTTACACACTAATCTGAACCTCAACATCACAAGTAAACTATTAGAAAAGGTTGCCCTCCTTCAAAGTGACTCTAGCACCAATGCTTTCACCAAAATGAAGATTTTTGGATCATCAACTAAGCTCTTTGACTTGGCTCTGATACCATGTCAAATTTCAGAGTTTAAGGACTGAAATTGATCTACAAATGATCACAAAGAGTGATTGGTAGCTTGGGATCTTGATCTATATCAAGACTAGCTTTCAAATCTAGCTTCTACTTGACAATCTTTGTGATTCCAAGCAAGAACAATAAAAAAAGATGATCCACGGCTTCACACGTGTGAAGTACAGCTACTGTACGGCCTGATAATAGAGAAATAGTTTACTTATCATTTACAAAGCATTCATCCACAAAGAAAGTGCTTAAGAGAGTCAAAACACAATGATATCTCCACAAACCAAGATTTCTCATTATTAGCTCAAAAAGGATCCATCATGGATCAAGAACAAAATCACCATAATCTCTCTCTAAGCTGCATCCAGCACGTGTGGGACAGCTCATTGCACTTATCCATATCCACTTTGGATAAGATCTATCAAGTTTGCCACTCCATTGGTGGTTTGTGTTGACCTTCTAGATTTCTACAATCTAGGACCTAACTCCTATTATTTAGGAGATGTCATATTAGACTCAAATGAAAGCTAATCAAAATGGATTTGAATATTACAAGTGTCATTTCACATGTGTGGACAGGTCCTCACACGTGTGGATCCACATAGATGTCTAATATTCATAAAAAACCATGTGAAAATTGCTAAATTCTAACACATAGAATTCAAGAAGTTCTGCAAGGCTAGTAGAATACATCAACAATATACAACTTGCTATTACCTCAGTCCAATGGTGTAGCTGAATGAAAGAATTGGACACTCATCGAAAGTGCCAAGAGCATGCTGGCCCATGCCTCTCTTCTAAAGAAATTTTGGACAGAAGCTGTTACTACAGCTGCCTATTTGTAGAATCGATCCATCACCAAAGCCCTGAATGGCAAGACACCTTATGAGGTGTGGACAGGATCAAAATCATCACTAAAAAATATTCGAGTGTTTGGATGCATCGCTTTTGGTCAGATCCCTGAAGATCTAAGAAGAAAGTTGGATCACAAAAGTAGGAAAATGATTTTCATCAGCTATTCCCCTGATCACAAGGCTCTACAATCTGGATACTAAGAAGGCATTCACCAGTAGAGATGTCATTTTTGTGGAAGACCAGTTCATCGGCCACAGGGGAAAAGCTGTTGACAAATCCGACCCAAGGATCGAACACCCAAATTTTGATCCAGGGATTCAATTGTAGAAAAGCAACACTGACTCAGACAATGAGCCAGAACCTCAACCAGTTAACCCACATCAGAGGACCGAAGTTCAACCCAAAAGGTCGAACAGATTCAAACATCCTCCTTCTAGATTTATGGATGATCCAGCCTACTACTTTGTGCAGGAACCGACCACCATCTCTGAGGCTATGTCTACTCTTGATGTTGACCAGTGGAAAGCAGCGATGGACATCGAGTTTGATTCTCTTATGGAGAATCAAACATGGACAGTCATTGAGCTGCCAAAGGATCGAAACCCAATTCCCTGCAAATGGATATTCAAGGTGAAGTATGATGCTGAAGGAAGGCTAAACTGATACAAGGCCAGGCTTGTCACCACAGGATTTTCCCAAATTTCAGATTTGGATTATTCAAAAACCATCATCCCAATTGTCAAACATGTTTCAATCCACCTACTTCTCTCCTTTGTAGTTGCAGCGAAATCTTGAAGTCCAACAGATGGATGTCCAGACCACTTTCCTTAATGGAACCATCGAAGAGAAAATCTATATGACACAACTAGAGAGATACGAACTCAACGACAAGCAAAAACACCTAATCAACTTCTGAATTTGTATTTTTATACAACCAAGGCCCAATCGTATGGAACTGTTGAAAGCATACCTCAGTTGCATTATCATCAACGGAATCTGAATACATAGCTATCACAAATGCAACCAAAGAGGCGATCTGGCTAAGCCAACTGCTTGCAGACATCACCCTTGCACAAACACTTCCTACAACAATCTATTGTGACAATCAAAGCACAATAGCATTATCTCTCAATCTGAGATTTCACTCTCGAAGCAAACATATCGAAATTAGGTATCACTACCTTAGAGAGAAAGTGCATAGCAAGGATGTAGCATTGGTTTTCTGTAGAACAAACTACATGATGGCAGCAAATTACATCACAAAGGCTCTATCAAAGGAGCAACATCTCAGATTTAACGATATGTTAAATATGAAGATCAAGGTTTTTTAGAATCCAAATTAAGGGAGAGTGTTAGATTTCTTATGCTCAGCCTTAACAAATCATTCAAGTAATGATCATCTTGAAAATAGTCGAAGGCCGACTACATGTTTCGGACCTTTGCATTCTTCACCTTTGGGATTTTTTGTGCCTTAACCATTTCTAAGCACCTTTGCCTTTTTCACCTTCTTCGTATTTTAAGCATTTTCGGGATTTGCATACCTTCCCTATTCAAAGGCACCTTCGGGTTTTTCGCAACAATGGCAGACCGATGTCGCCAACTTATCATCAGCCCTAAAAATAGCTGGACCACTAAATATCCCAAGGGTGATTATCTACTTTGTACATACAAAGACCGGGGTAAATAAAATTCAATTGCTACTATGCCTGTAAACCGAAATGGTTCCGGACCTAGCAAAACAGATAAAGACAAGAGCATTGCAGTACTAGAAGGATCTCCCAGAAGATCAACAAGAGAGCAAAGAGCGCCTGCAAAATTTGTGCCAGGTAGCTCAGCTTCTACATCTGAAGAGTTTTGTGAATTCAGTGGAGAACCACAAACATTTGAAGAAGCAATTGAATGTCCAGAGAAGGACAAATGGATCCAAGCCATGAACAAAGAAATCGAATCCATGAAGAAGAATGAGGTATGGACACCGCAACCAGTGCTAGAGAAGAGGAAAACAGTGCAATACAAGTGGGTTTACAAACTCAAGTATGGACCAAATGGAGTTGTTTTGAGATACAAGGCCAGACTTGTAGCGAAGGGTTTTTCTCAGAAGTACGACATCGACTACACATGGACCTTCTCTCCAGTGGTCAAACATGCTTCCTTACGCCTACTATTTGCATATGCAACTGCACACGACCTTAAGATTCACATCATTGATGAGAAGACAACATTCCTACATGTCGAATTAGACAAATAAGTCTACATGGATCAACCTCCAGGTTATACCTCTGAATCACTTCCTACCTATGCATGCCGAATGCACATTATCTATGGTCTAAAGCAATCAGCACGACAATGGTATAAGAAGAAAGATCAAGCCTTGAGATCTTTAGGATCTGAGCCATTGATAGCCGATTCCAATGTTTATGTGAGAATCAAAGATGGGAAGATCATCATTGTTGTTGTGTATGTGGACGACACCTTGATACTATGCAGAAGCAAAGGCCTGATTGCAGGAGTGAAGAATGAGATCTCGAAACAGTTTGAGATTACAGACCTAGGAGAATCCAGATGTTATCTTGGCTTACAAATTGACAGAGACTATGATGAAGGGAAATTGTACCTTCATCAGTCCAGATATACCAAGAAAATTCTAGAAGATTTCAAGATGATGAATTACATCCAATGCTTGCAAGAACAATCTTGACGAATGAAAATTGTTTGAAGACTGAAGAGAAAAGAGAATTGATGCAACATACACCATATATGAAGCTAATCGGATCACTAATGTATCTTGTAGATAACACACGCCCCCTAACATTGCTTTTGTCGTGTTCAGGATGAGTCAATTCAGTACAAAACCAGGCTCGACTCATTGGAAGATCGCAAAGAAAATCTTGTAGTACCTTCAACTAACGAAGGATTTTGGGTTGTGTTATTCTTGTGATGCAGGATTCCAGATGCTTTCATATAGTGATGCTAGCTGGGCATCTCTCAAGGACGACTACAAAAGTGTCTTAGGAGGATGTACCATTGCAGCAGGAGCAACAATTCTCTGGGTTAGCAAAAGTAGACCATCGTTGCTCAGTCATCCTACGAAGCAAAATATGTAGCAGCAGCAAAGATGGCCAATGAAATCATTTGGCTCAAACTGTTCCTTGACGAACTAGGTGAAACGAGGAATGAGCCTCTAATTTTGTAGATGGACAATACATCCGCAATACACTTGACAAATGATCCTATGTTTCACTCAAGGACGAAACACATTGCAATCAAGTACCACTTGATAAGGGATCTGATAAAAAAGAAGAAGCTGCAAACTACTTTCATTGGAATGAAGAAGATGGTTGCTGACATCTTCACAATGGCCTTAGACAAAGGTTTGTTCAAGAAATAGAGGAGCAGTTTTGGAGTCATAAAGCTACCATGCTTTGAGAGGGAGCTAAAGAAACAAAGTGTTTCTATTACCAAAGCTCTGCTAGCTCTTGACTCCCAACTTGACGAATATCTCGAAGAACTCGAAGACCTCAAAAAATGAAGATCTAGAAAATGAAGATCTCGAAACCGAAGATCTCGAAAACGAATAACTCGAAGACCTCAAAAACGAAGATCTCGAAGACCTCGAACAATAGGGAGAAGGTCGAACGACACGAAACGAAAATGTTCGAGACACCCAAAGGTCGAATACTTTTGACACCTTACGCTCGAAATGAGAAGATAAAAAAAGTATCGTAAAGTACAAATCCCTGATATGATATGATGACATCAACAAAAGAGCGTTAGGACATGCCTCACCTGCCACTCTTGTAATCTATGATTAGCCTTTGATTGTTTAATCTATCTAATCAAGATATATGACTGATATGATTATCTCTAATATTGAGAGTGATAAAGACAAAGGCCTTTCCATCCTTCTGCTTCTATTTTGTAATGGAAATCGGATCTACAATAGGCTTAACCTCAAGACCTTCGACAACTTCCCAAAGATCTTTCAGTTGTAGGATTACTCTCCTTTTGAATTTCCATAAGTGATAGTTGTTGTCATCCAACTTCTCAATTGAATTTGAAAATGATGCATCCATTATAGACAAATTTGATATTGAAAATCTGGCAATAAAGATAAACGTTTGAACTAGTTACCAAAGCTATGATCTAGCTTTGATACCAAGTTGCATATGAGTTGAATAACTATTTGACAATGAGATTTTAATTGTAGAAACAATATTTAATGTAATCACAAAAACTAATTTGATATTGTCATACACACAACTTATTATCATTTACAAGTGCAATATAGACTCATTGTGGCCAAGATACCTCGTTGGAATATACAGTTCTTGGCCACCCACTATCAATCATCTGGGAACCGAGATGGTTTGGGGTTATGGACTACATTAGAATCAAGCATATGATCAATTAATTGAAGATTGAACTTGTGTGTGGAAAAGCCTTCATGATCTGTAAGAATGAGCACTTATTTCGAGTTGAGAACATATATTACCTTTGAGACAAGATATAGATCTAGCCCTGCATGAAACACCTAGCTCCTAGTGTCACACTCCCTCTCTGATCTTCTCTTCAAACCTTGCTAATTTCCTGCACATACAAGCATCAAATTACTTCTAACACAAGATGGATCTGGCTGCCTTGTCTCCTCCCAGCCTTTGTTGCACAGATTATGATCCGGAATGCCTCTCTCTAGGCTCCCTTATCCAAAATCCTCCAGCACCCCTTAACCTTGACCCTTCCTAAATCTCGACACATGGCACAGTTGACTCCATGCACAGTTGACACTTGCCACTTACCAATACCCTGACACATAGGCAAGTGAGTAGGCTGACATGTGTCACTCATCCATTGGGCCAAATGTCCTAGTGGGCATGTGACATGTGTCATGTTTGACCGGTCAATCCTAAAATGTGTCACTCATTCACTAGACCAAGTGTCCATATGACATGTGTCACGTTGACACTCTCTAGGCGTGCAATGCTGATTAGCATATGACTTTGCTCAATCCATCGCTTGCCTAATATTAACCTTCACTAACTCAAGCATTTCATTCATTTGAGCTAGAAAATTAGCCGCACTAGGCACTCTCCGAGGGATTCCTACCATAACAGGGCTAGCTAGCCTAAATCCATAGTTAAGCTCGAAAGGACTCATCTTAGCACTCACATTTTTCTTGTCATTGTAAGAAACTCCAACAGTGGCAAGTACTTCTCCCACTAAGTTTGCTTATCCCCAACAAATGCTCTAAGCATATCCTCTAAGGTCTGGTTGACTCTCTCAGTTTGGCCATCCGTTTCAGGATGCTCCGTGCTGCGCATTCTCAATTGGACTTCTAGTTTGGCCATAACTGCAGTCCAAAAGTTTCCAGTAAAACGAGTAGCCCTGTCAGACACTATGGATGACGGTAATCCATGAAGTCTGAACACATGCTCGATAAACAAATTAGCTACTCTAGCCGCATCAATCTTTTTACGCGTTGGAATAAAATGAGCCATTTTTGTGAGTCTATCAACTACGACCAAGATAGAATCATGTTGCAACTGTGTGCAAGGCAAGTTGGTGACAAAATCCATGGAGCCATCTTCCTTCTGGCACAGGTAGGTGGTGTAACACTCCATGAGATTTTATCCTTTCAGCTTTAGTGACTTGGAACTTCAAACAGTGCGTCACGTAATGGTAAACATCTTTTTTTAAGCTTAGGCCACCAGAAGTTACGTAAGATCAACTCATAGGTCTTATCCACACCAAGATGACCTGCACTAGGGCTATCATGACATAAATGGACAATCTTCCTACGCAGCTCCTCACAAGCTGGAATGAGAAGTTTGCCATTTCTCCTGATCATACCATCTTCCTGAGATTCTACTTGCGCAAGATTTGCCTCCCTCACAATTCCTTGACAATGAGGATCCTCTTGCTGAGCCTTTCTAATCTCAGCAATCAGGTCATTTTCTATGACCACAAAAGACATCTAATACAATATCTGAGATAATGCATTAGCCACACGATTTTCGGCACCTTTCTTATACCGAATTTTCATGTGAAATTCCTGCATCAACTCAACCCACCTGGCTTGCTGCCCTCTTAGGTCCGGCTGGTTGCACAAATATCTCAAAGTGTTATGTCGGTGTACACATAGAATTCCGCACCATACAAATAATGCCTCCATGCCTTCAAAGCATGGATAATGGCAAACAACTCTTTCTCATGAGTTGGATAATTCTTTTGTGCAGGGTTGAGCTTCTTGCTTTCAAAGGCCACAGGCCTACCCTCTTGCATCAGAACTGCCCCAACAACGATGTCACTTGCATCCATTTCTACGACAAATGGATTTTGAGGGTCAACAATTTTTAAAGTGACAAAGTCAGCCATAGCTTGTTTTAAAGCATCGAAACTTCGCTGCTAAACTTCTGTCCACTCTTTCCATCTATTACATATCAGTCAATGGTGCGGCTATGTGTGAATAATTCTGCACACCTTTATGATAAAACACAACCAATCCTAGAAAGCTTCCCATCAAGTCTGTAGGAACAGGCCAGGCAAGAAGAACAACAACTTTCTGCGGATCCGGTTTTATTCCATCTGCTAGCACTATAAAACCCAAATATGTTATTTTGTTTTTGAACAATTCACTTTTTTTATCATTAGCAAACAATGTATTTTCCCTCAAAGTTGATAACACAGTTCTTAGGTGACTAACATGCACAGCATCACCACAATTGTAAACAAGTATGTCATCAACAAAATTAACCACAAACTTGCCCATAAATGGTCTAAGCACATCGTTCATTAGCATCATAAATGTTGCAGGGGCGTTTGTCAAGAATTAGATATACAACATCAAACATTCACCATAAGCAATCACCACAAGAAGGCAGAAGAAGAACACGCACTGTCACTCTATCACACTAACTCATATAGAATGTAAAATGTACAAATAAACCTTGAATCACTGATAGAGAGAGAAAACCTACGAGTAGACTAATAGACTAGCCTACGGCTAATGACAGCTGGTCACAGCTGTCAACATTAATGTACCTCGTAAACAGTAACAATGAAGTTTATCATTGATTTCTAACACTCTCCCTCAATGATAAAATTACATTCTTCTATTCCTAATAGAGTACGAAACCTCTCAAATTTACATCTACCTAATGACTTAGTAAAAATATCTGCCATTTGATCTTCAGATTTACAAAAAACAGGATCAATGGCTCCATCAAGAATTTTTTCTCGAACAAAATGGTAGTGTATTTCGATGTACTTGGTTCGAGCATGTAGAATTGGATTTTGTCAAGGTGAATGCAACTTTGATTATCACAAGATATAGTAGTTGCATCCACCTGTGGTTGGCCTAAATTCACAAGCAATCTTCGTAACCATACCGCTTTTTTTGTAGCATTGCTGAGTGCTCGATATTCAGCTTCCGTCGATGATAAGGCTACTGTAGGTTGCTTTCTACTGCTCCATGAAATTGCAGCTGTACCATAACTGAATGTATGACCACTGGTAGATCTTCTGTCATCAATATTACCTGCCCAATCGGCATATGTATAACCTACCAACATTGGCGCTTCACGTTGATCATACTTCAAACCAAAATTCAATGTCCTCGAATGTATCTGAGAATACGTTTAGCAGACTTCCAATGTACTTGACTAGGATCTTGCATAAATTGACTAACAACACCAACAACATAAGAAGTATCAGGTCGTGTGTGTGTCAAATAAATCAAACTACCCACCAGTTGTCAATACAAATAAGCATCCACTTTCTCATATTCATCATATGCGGCTTACAATCCTGCATATTGAACTTATAAAGCAAATCTCATGCATATTTGCTTTGTGTAAGAAAGACCATGTCTTCCTTTTGCCATACTTTAATGCCAAGACAATAGTGCATCAATCATAGACCACTCATGTCAAAAGCATTGGAAAGATCTGATTTTATTTCATCAATTAAGCTCTCATTACTTCCTGTAATAATCAAATCATCCACGTACAACACAATGAACACTATATCTGAGTCTTGTCTTAGAATGTAAAGATTAGGATTAGCATCACTCTTTACCATTCCCCTTCGCTTGAAGTGTTCATCAATGCAAGAGTACCACGCCCATGGTGCTTGCTTCAATCCATAAATGGCGTTGTTGAGCTTACAAACGAGATGCTCTCTCCCTGGCTCAACAAATCCTTGAGGTTGTACTAAGTACACCTCTTCATCCAGCACTCCATTAAGAAAAGCAGATTTAATGTCCATTTGCTGGATCATGCTTTCATCGGATAATACGGGCTGAGAGACCAAGTGCCACATCAGATCATAGTTAGAAATCAATTTTGATCTGATTCATTAGTATAAGCTCTAAATGTGATGATGTAATTACTGTACAGTTTATTTGGTTTATTGTATATGGTTGTGATCGGGACGTGACCCATTAGGATATATTGATTGAGCACTGATCTCGTAGCCGACTACTTGGATTAGCCAAGTAGTCACACGTAGAAAAAATTAGCCTGTACAGAGTTATTTCTGAAATAAAGGTCTGGCCTTGAAAGTAGGTGGACATTCTTTCGTGGCCTATGCATTTGGTGCTATGTCTTCCATACTGGCATTTCCCCCTTGATCCATACTTGTATCCAATTCTCCCTGATCTTGTGGGTGAGGCGAGGACTAAGGCATAACAAGGACTGGAATATGAGGATTTGAGTCCAAGACTTGAGCGGCTACCTTTCATAATCTTTAATAGTAGTCTTTGCCTTGGCCAGCTCCATTGATGTCATACGTTTGAATTTATCATATCTGATTTGAAACTGCCAATGAGGTTCGATAGGTTTTAACTTTTTGAACAAATAGCTTATCTCCTCTAGTGAGACAGGACGATCAAGCACTTGGGTTTGCAGATACGCATCTCATTCAAGGATGATTGCGTCCAATTCACCTTGAATTTGCTCTCGATCAAGCGCAGCCATATCCAGTTGCCCCTCAAGTAGCAACACCTATTGTTTGGCATCTTGGATGGCTTTGTCTACTTGATCTTGCGCAGTAGTAAGGGTACTCTGAAGAGTTTCCACATAGCCTTCCAATGCCTCAGTTGACTATCGGGCTGTCTTCATCTTGGCTTCAAACTTTGCATCATGTTGCTGGACGATCTATAACTCCTAATTCAACTGGATCACCTTCTGGCTGATCAAGGTGTTCTCATATCCCAGCTTGGAAATTCTCTTGTCCATGTTTTTCTTCTCGTCCAACATGTTCTGGATAACGTGCGCAAGGTTATTGACTAAATATAGTGCGTCACCAGAATCCACTTGTGTTGCGATTGTAGCAGTAGGACAACAGGAACTGTAGGTGCTATGCTCGTTGTGAAAGATTCAACTAGTTTTATGACATTTTGCTGTATTTCCATATTTGGCATATTGAGGCCAAAACTTGTTTTAGACTTAGAGGTTGACTTTTCAAAGTTCATTAGTCTAAATTTAATTTGAATAAACACTTTTTGAGAGTGTGGGAAAGTTAGAATGCGAGTTTGAGTAGATTCAATTTGAATAGTTGGGTACATTGAATCTAGACCCAAAATTAGTAGGGTTAGCATTTTGGAGTTAGCATTAATAGGGTTTGGACCTGCTATAAAAGGATGTAACTCATGGAGAGAGCAATCTTCTCTCTTATCTATCTCATTTCATGCTTATACATGGTTCTCTTGGGTTCTACTATCCATTGGTGCACTATCTTGGTGATTGCTTGCAATTCTATGTGTAGAATGATCTATATTTACTATTTTTGGATCCACATGTGTGAAATACAGTAGCTTGCTGGTTTTGTACGGACAACAACAGTACTTTTTCATTTCATTCAAGTTTGATCAAGTTCTATTGGTGTTTGCATCTCATTTTGTGTGTAGATACTGATTTTTCTACATTGGTGAGATTGGTAGTGTATTTCTCTTTCTAACCAAAGATCATTCAAGTAGATTGGATCAAGGATCTGAAATCTTTCACATGGTATCAGAGCTTCTGTTTCAGGTTATGAAGGAGGAAATCAGATCTATCAATGATTTGGTGAAGATATCAAGTCTAGAGCATGCTAGAGAGGATTCTACATCAAAATCAAGCTTTGCTTTTGTAGATTGGATCTTTTGTAGATCTAAACACTTTATAGGTCAATATACTTGATCAATTTTAATTTCTGAATTCACATACTAGATTTGGCCAATTTTTGGATCATTGGTTCAACCTAAGTGGTCGCTTATAGATTGCATATCAAATTTTCAGCATTTGCATGTAGATTTGGAATAGCCAATTTTTTGTGATTTTGTCAAAGCCTGGATCTCTAGATAGTGAGGTTGCTGGACCTCATTTGAGTGTGTTTCAATCTTAGGAAGTGGCAAAAGTCATTAGATTGATGATAGATTATAGGTTGATCAAGATTCTATGATTCTATGTGTTGATTTGCTTCAATAAGTGCTAGAAGAGAATTTGTGAGATAGTTTCAAATCTTGGTGATTTTTTTTGAAAGCATTTGTTTTTGTTCAAAGGAGTGCTTTGTGCATTGAAGCAGGCTGAAAGAGAAGATCAGGCCATTGCTACATGGCAACCTCAATTGGAGTCATGTTGGAAGCCAATGATAGGCTTATCTCAAGTAGCTATTCATTGTGGAAAGTGAGGATGGAGTCACTTCTTGAGATGAATGATGTTTTGGATATTGTTGTAGGTTTGGAGGAGAGATCAACAACACAACAAGATCAAGTGAGGTATGACAAGAGGGCCAAAAAGGCTCTACACATGATAAAGATGAATGTTACCAATGAACTTCTCAAGGAAGTTGGTAAGTGCACATCATCTTTGGAAGCTTGGAATTCATTGAAGAAGCTTTATGAATCCAAGTCTACTTCTAGAGTGTTGACTCTAAGAAGGCAAATCTTTTCTTGTTTGCAAAAGAATGAAAAAAGTCCAAGTACTTTTGTTTTGAGAATGAAAGCATTGAATGATGAGTTAGCTTGCATAGATGAAAGCATTAAGGAAGGAGAGCTTATTCAAGTGATTCTTAATGGCTTGTTGGATGCTCATTCTAACATTGTTCAAAGTATTTCTATTGAAAAGACTTTGCCAAGTTTGATGGATCTTCAAGAGATCTTGATTAATGAGGAATATAGGCTTCAAGCAAGAGGTGGATCTACATCGACACTTCAAGAGGATGCTATGTTCACAAAGGGCAAATTCAAGGGCAAAACCAAAAGTAAGTGGTCTAAAGGGCAAGATCAAATGGATGCTTCTTCAAGTGGCAAAAAGAAGAATAGATCAAAGCTCAAGTGCTTCTATTGTGGCATCAAAGGACACTTTGCAAGCGAGTGCTACAAGAAGAAGAGAGATCAAGGAGACAAGCAAGGTAATCTTACTCTTGATGAGGATGGTTTGGATGTTCAAGATGCAAATGATGATGCTTTTGTGATGTCTTCATGTATGCTTGCTAATGATGGAGATCTAGATCCTTGGTGGATTGATAGTGGAGCAAGTTCACACATGACCTTTCACAAAGAGTACTTCACTTCTTTGTTGGCATATGGAGATGACAAGAGGGTGATCTACACGACCAATGATGGTGAGTGTGCAATCAAAGGGATTGGCACAATTCCTATTTCTCTCTATACAAATAGGAATGTTCATTTGGAGGATGTCTTGTTTATTCCATCTATTACCAAGAATTTACTTAGTGTGAGTCAAATGCTAAGTAAAGGCCTCAAGGTGGAGTTTGATGGAGATGCCTGTTTGATCAAAAGGAAGGATGTCTTGATTGGAAAAGGTAAAAGGCAAGGGAAGTTGTTCAAACTAGATGCTTGTGTTATTGCTAACCAAGTTGGATGTTTTGCAAGGGAGCAAATTACTATTCAAGAGGTTTGGCACAAAAGGATGGGACACCTCAACTTCAAGTCATTGGAGGTAATGGCAAGGAAGAAGGTTGTGATTGGTCTTCCAAGTTCCTTAAGTAATGTCAAGCATGTTTGTGAGTCTTGTGCTTT
Source organism: Diphasiastrum complanatum (assembly GCA_029204225.1). Taxonomy (NCBI): domain Eukaryota; kingdom Viridiplantae; phylum Streptophyta; class Lycopodiopsida; order Lycopodiales; family Lycopodiaceae; genus Diphasiastrum; species Diphasiastrum complanatum. The sequence continues at coordinate 16,868,082 of CM055099.1, forward strand.
GTCTAAATCACATAGACTACCTTATACTAGATCTATTTCTAGATCTACAAAGCCTTTTCAACTTGTACATTCAGATATTCATGGATTTACTACAATTAGCAATAGTGGAGCTAAGATGTATGTAACATTCATTGATGATTTTTAGTAGATTTTGTGTGATCTATCTACTAAAGAGCAAGGATGAAGTGTATGATGTCTTTGTCAAGTTCAAGAATGCAAGGGAGAACCAATTTTCCACAAAGATCAAGTGCTTGAAAGGTGACAATGGTGGTGAGTATATATCTAACAAGTTCAAGGCCTTTTGTGATGAGCATGGGATCAAGAGAGAGTATACAACATAAAGGATCCCACAACAAAATGGAGTGGCTGAAAGGAAGAATAGGACTTTATGTAAAAGTGCTAAAGCTATGAGGTTAAGTGCTAATCTTGACAAACCATTTTGGGATCAAGCTTTGTTGTGTGCTAATTTCTTGTGCAATAGGTGGCCAAGTGCTATTTTGGATGGAAGGACACCTTTTGAGATGCTATTCAAGAGGAGGCCGAGTGTCAACTTTCTAAGAACCTTTGGATGCACATGCTATGTCAACATTACTCTTGATGATAGGACCAAGGAGGATCCATCTTCAAGAAGAGGTATTTTTGTTGGATATAGTGAGGTGAGTAAAGCCTACAAGGTTTACATTCCTTCTACTAACAAAGTGATTGCTGGTAGAGATGTCATTTTTTATGAGGGGAACATTCCAAAGGTGTCTTCAAGCATGATTGATGGTAGAGTGGATGGATCTAACATTCTTGATGTTGATGAGAAGGATCTTACTTTGGATGGTGGTGATGATGGACCTTCATCAAGTCAAAAGCCAAGGAGAACATCAAGAGAAAGACAAGTACCTTCAAGGCTCACATATGATCAAAATGGTAGGCAATCCTAACCTCTTTGGATGAGCCTACAAGTATAGATCAAGCAAGGAAAGAAGAGGAGTGGATCCAAGCAATGGATCTTGAGTATCGATCTCTTATGAAGAATGGAACATGGAGATTGGTGGAGTTGCCTAAGGAAAAGAAAGCTATTGGATGCAAATGGATCTTCAAGGTGAAGACAAACCAAGAAGGATCTATCAAAAAGTACAAGGCAAGGTTAGTGGCAAAAGGACATGCTCAACAACAAGGAATTGACTATGATGAGACCTTTGCACCCGTGGCAAAGATGGTAAGCATTCGAGTCATCATTTCACTTGCTACACTTTATGGATGGGATTTATGGTTGGAGATTTCAAATGCATTCTTGAATGGTGATCTTGAGGAGGAAGTGTACATGGAGCAACCCGAGAGCTGCATTTTATCAACAAAGCCAAATCATGTGTGTCTTCTACAAAAGTGTTTGTATGGCCTTAAGCAAGCACCAAGGAGTTGGTATGCTAAGCTTAACACTTTTTTACTCTCTCAAGGCTTTGTTATGAGTGAGTATGATCATTCACTTTATTATAGGTTTGTTGGAAATGATGTTACCATATTGCTAATCTATGTGGATGATATCATCTTGAGTGGTGGAGACAATCAAGATGTGGAAGATATCAAAAATGCTCTTAAGAAGGAGTTTGAGGTGCATGATCTTGGAAATTTGCATTACATTTTAGGAATAGAAGTCATCCGATGATGGATTTTTCAATCTTTTGAGAACCTCAACCTTCTGTTTTTTTCAGGATGCTCATTAATAAATGGATTTGAGGCTGAGCATCAAATTCCAACACTCCCCCTTAATGTGAATCTTGAAAAACTTTTGTCTACAAATTTAACTTGTCATGGAATCTGAACTGGTGTTTTTTTGCCAGAGCCCGCTATGAAGTAATCTACTGCCATCAAATTTATTCTGTTGGGTCGATTTTGGTACTCCATGACAATAGTTGGCTGGAATTTTATTAGACCTTTTGAACTCAAGTGCAAACTTGCATTTTAGATCCCTCATCATATTCAGATTGATAGTAGAGTATTATCTACATAGAGTGTGTAGTTGATGAAGAAATCCAATACAGACTTGAATTGAAAATTTGAGTCTACCGAGTTTGGATAGAAACCGTTTTCATTTAGAAATACAAACTTGTTGTCTTTTGCTTTGCACTGGTCCGCATCAGTAGTTGACTTTGCCTCAGATGTTGTATTTGATGCACAAAGTAGCACGCTGGATCATCCATAAATCGAAATAGAGGCTGTCTGGATCAATTTGTCCTTCTTGGTTGAAATTCAACCCTCTGATGTGATTCGATCTATTGAGATTCTGACTCATTTTCTGAGTCAGTATCAATTTTTTGATTTTTGATCCTTGGGTCGGATTTTGCCTGTTCAACCCTTGGGTCGGATTTTATTGTAGCTTTCTCTTTGTGGTCGAAAAATTGGTCTTTCAGAAAAAATGACATTTCTGCTCGTGAATGCTTGCTGATTGTCCAAGTTGTAGAGCTTGTATGCCTTCTGATCTAGAGATTAGCCAATAACAATTGATCTGCTATTGTTCAACCCTTGAATCAAATTTTGACTGGTTGACCTTGGGGTCAGATTTTGACTGTTTCGGATTTTGCTGTAGATCAGTAGAGACCTGATTGAAAGCTTTGCATCCCAACACTATAATATATGTGAGTGATGGCTTCAATCCTGTCCACACCTGATTGATGGGGCTTCTAACTACAACATCTGGAAATTCAAAATGAAGAGCATTTTGATGGAGAAAGAGTTGTGGAGAATTGTGGCAGATATTGAAGTCTGGCCAAATACCACTCCAGGTGACATAAGGGCCTTTGATAAAAAGGCGTAGAGAGCATTATCCTTGATCAATCTTTCAGTGAAAGACCATGTGATCACTCACATAAGTGATGCCACGACAGCTAGGGGAGCTTGGGAAACTCTTAGAATGCAATTTCAAACTTGCAATCCAGCTCGAGCCATATTCTTGAAGTCGAGATTGAACACATTAAGGATGGAAGAAAGTGAAACAGTGGGATCCTTCTTCACCAGGATAAAGGAGCTGAGAGATCAACCTGTGGCAATTGGAGAACCAATCAGAGATATTGAATTGGTACATACCACAATGAGCGGTGTCTCGGAAGGGCTACAGATGTTTGTGAGTGGCATTGCTTCAAGGGAGAGTGCCTACTTTTGAAGACTTCCACGGAATCATGTTGCAAGAAGAGCAGCGTCGCGAAGTGGTGAAGTCAAGACAAACCCCACAGGAGGATCAAGCCTTACTTGCTAAAGGCAAGCATAAAGGATGAAAAAGGATTCCTAAGAAATCCAAGGATGATGATGACGAAGGAGAGTCGTCATCAAAAGGGAAAAAGAAGAAGAAAGGAAAATGTTACTATTGCCACAAACCGGGTCATTGGGCACATGAGTGTTATAAGAAGAAAGCAAACATAAAGGTGGGAAAAGTGACTCAACAAGGAAACATTGCTGAAGATGATGGAGAAGATGACAAGACAAGTGTTTTCTCATCGGCATTGGCATCCCAAGTTGATGATGGTGCCAGATGGTTCATAGACTCAGGCGCCACAAGGCATATGACCGGAAAACGTGATTGGTTTGAAAAATTCTCACCAATCCATGATGGGGATAAGGTCACTCAAGTCAATGGAGAGGAATGCCAAATACAGGGTGTGAGCAATGTACCTGTGCAATTTTCTGATGGCAAAATTTAAAACATCCCTAATGTACTTTATGTTCCTAGACTCAAAAAGAGTTTGCTTTCTGTTGGTGTAATGGCAAATCAACATCTTAAAGTTGAATTTGTCAAGGATGGATGCCTTATGAAGGATACGAACCACAACCACAAAGTGGTGGCGAAGGGTTACAAAGATAGTAATTGTGGCCTTCATAAATTGGATGCTGCAAAATCAGGTGAATATGGTTTGGCTATTTCAACAGCATCTCAATCCGATTTGTGGCACAGAAGACTTGGTCATTTGAACTATGGGAGCTTGAGATTGATGGCGAAGCTGAAGATGGTAATAGGGTTACCGGCATTGCAGGATGATCATCATGCAATATGTGAAGGATGCATCATGGGAAAGCATCACAGAGAGACATTCAAGAAAGGTGGAGCTGCAAGAGCTAAGAAACCGCTGGAACTAATTCACAGTGACCTGTGGGGCCCAATGAAGACCATGTCGTTGGGGAAAGCATATTATTTTATAACTTTCATAGATGACTACTCTAGGAGGACATGGATTTATTTCTTGAAGAAGAAATCTGATGCTTTTGCTCGCTTCAAGGAGTTCAAAACTTTGGTAGAGAACCAACTAGATGCACGCATCAAAGTGCTAAGATCTGATAGAGGGGGTGAATACAGATCGGATGATTTTGAAGACTTTTGCAAAGAACACGGCATTAAAAGACAATTCACATAGTCACACACACCGCATAGTACTGGTGTAGCTGAAAGGAGAAACAGAACTATTATGGAGAGTGCACGCTCCATGATGAAGCAAATGGGCTTGACTGACTCACTTTGGTCGGAAGTGTGCAGTGCGGCAACGTTCTTGCAAAATAGGAGCCCTACAGTTGCGGTTCCAAATGTGACTCCTGAAGAAGCATTTACTGGAATAAAGCCAAAATCGTGTCATTGGATGTAAGGCCTATGTACATGTGCCAAAGGAGGAGCGAAAGAAACTTGATGCCAAAGCAATCAAGTGTATCTTCGTCGGTTATGATGAAAGAACGAAAGCTTACAGATGTTTTGATCCTGTAATGAACAAGATTCACATTAGCAAAGATGTGATCTTTGATGAAACACATAGGTATGAAGATGAAGACCATGCAAGCGGTGAAAGCATCAAGAGACTTCCCACAATTCTGGAGGAAGAAAATGAAGAAGATGCTCCACAAAATGATGCACATGAAGATGAAAGTCGAGAGGGCGAATATGAAAGAACACCACCTATTCAAGAGCCTAGGGGGAGGTACTTGCCAATAGGAGCAATAAAGGAGAAACTGGTTGGAAGTAAGAGACATTACTTGGACACTCCTTGGGATACGTACTCTCCACGTAGTGTATCACCTGAATTTAAGATACCAAAATGGTATGAAAAGATCATGAAGGACGCAAAGCTAAATCAAACAGGATCTAGCATACAAAGTAAGGTGAGAAGATCAACACGGGAAAGGAAGTCTCTCGATCGTTATCATGTGAACTATGCCCTAATGACTGACATTTTGATGTGTCAAGAGCCATCAACCTTTGATGAGGCAAAAGATCAAAAAGAGTGGCAAAGGGCAATGGAAGAAGATATAGAATCCATCCAAAGACATGATACATGGGAGTTGGTTGATCTACCACTTGGAAAGAAACCCATTGACAACAAATGGGTGTTTAGAACAAAGTTTCATGTGGATGGCACAATAGCAAAGTATAAGGCACGCCTAGTGGTGAAGGGTTATGAGCAAAGCAAAGGAATTGACTATGAAGAGACATTTGCTCCAGTGGCTAAGTGGACTACACTACGTCTTATCATTGCCTTAGCATCTCATTTTGGGTGGAAGATCCATCAGATGGATGTGAAGTCTGCATTTTTGAATGGTGACTTAGAGGAAGAAGTTTACATGGTCCAACCACAGGGCTTCATGGCAAAAGGGCAAGAACAGAAGGTATGTAAACTACACAAAGCACTTTATGGCCTTAAGCAAGCGCCACACGCATGGTATGGACGCATTGACAGTTACTTTCTTTCACGTGGATTTGTAAGAACAAATTCAGATCCAAATCTTTATGTTCTTATAAATGATGACAACATTGCCTTGATTGTACTTTACGTTGATGATATCATTATCACTGGCAATGATGAGAACCTCACTCATTCTATCAAAGCCAACTTGTGCACAATTTGAGATGACAGATTTAGATCTTATGCACTATTGCTTGGGTGTCGAAGTATGGCAAACTAGCAGTGATATCAAGTTATGTCAAAATAGGCGAGATAATGGAGAGATTTCACATGACAGAGTGCAAACCTTCCATCACCCCTTGCGAAGCTGGTAAGAAATTATCTCGTATTGATGATAGTGCACATGTTGATGCTACATTATTTCGTCAGCTAGTTGAAAGTTTAATATATCTTACGACTACACATCCTGATATCTGCTATGCTGTAAGTTTGATTAGCCAATTCATGTCATCACCCACTATGGACCATTGGAAAGCTGCAAAAAGGATTTTGAGGTATGTGCAAGGTACACCGAACCTTGGTCTAATCTACAAAAGACAAAGTGTTTTACCTAAGTTGCAAGATTATGTTGACACTGATTGGGCTGGAAGTATAGATGATAGAAAGTCAACAACAGGTTATACCTTCAATTTTGGTAGCGGCTGTTTTTCATGGTCTAGCAAGAAGCAAGATACTATTTCTCTTTTTTCTACAGAAGCCGAATATAAAGCGTTGAGTTCTGCTACCCAAGAAGCTATTTGGCTACGTAAATTGTTATGTGAGATTGGCATGAAGCAGGTAAATCCCACTGTTATTTTCTGTGACAGTCAAAGCGGAATACAATTGGCTAAAAATCCAATATTTCACACAAGGACAAAACATATTGAAGTAAAATATCACTTTGTGCGTGAAAAATTACAATCTGAAGACATAAGTATTGTACATTGTTCTACGTTGTTACAAGTTGCTGATATATTTACAAAAGCTTTAAGTAAAGAAAAGTTTGAAACTTTTAGAGCCAAACTTGGCTTAGACCAGGTCATGTAAAAAGCCTTTACTTGTAATGCTATTATGGAGGTATGTTCCATGAATAGAGTATACTCTAAAATAAGAAATGACATTGATCATTGAGGGAGAGAGTTTTGGTGCTAAAATCTAGTATTGAGAGGGCAAGCTAGAATCTTAATTTTGGTGAGGAGATTTGATCCCAAACTTGGTAGGGGTCCAAATCCATACTGTCCACATGTGTGGGCACCTCTGAACCTGCATTTAATGCACGGTATTCATTTGATCCAAATAAATTCAATTTGTGAGCTATTGGTGTAATTTTTGGTGGAAATCCTAGGATAATCTACCAAGATCATTTGGCATTGATTAGATTTGAATTTGTTTCATGGAATCTAATTAATCTAGGCTGAGTTCAAGTCCTATTAAGGTTAAAATAAGGTCTTGAAAGTACACCAAGAAGGAAGGAAGAGATTAAGTCATTTTTTGGTCCAAAAATAGCCAAAATTGGCAAGATTTGATTGTAAGTAGATTTCACATCATCTTATCTTCATTCCAACTTTGTGAGGAAGTGCTAGAACTGAGATTATATGTCCATTTGTTGGATTAGAAATCTAATTTGAGTGAAACACTACAAGAGAACTTAGTGAGTTTCTAGAGACAATCAAATCCATTTCTTGGCAAGATTTGTTTGAAAGTAGTTTTCACTTCATCTTATCTTCATTTTGGTTTGTGAGGGAGTGATAGAACTATGATTATAAGTCCATTTGTTGGATTAGAAATCAAATTTGAGTGAAACACTGCAAGTGTGAGACCTATGTGAGTTTCAAGTCAATCAAATCTAGGAGATGACTTTGCAAATTTGGTCCAAAGTTTTGCCATCCAAGACACCTTGACAACTATACAAAAACTTCACAGTGTATTAGTGGCTGAAGAGTGTAGGACGCTCCATGCAAAATCTAGGATGAGTTCCTTGTCTTTGCAGGATGGTGATGAGAAAGCCAATTTCTCATTCAAGGGCAAAAAGAAGACCAATGGAAAGAAGAAGCATCCAAAGGAGGCCAAAGAAGAGGATGATGCATCAAGCTCAACTTGACAAGTCAAAGCATAAATGCCTCTTTTGTGGAAACAAGGGGCATTGTGCATCTGTATGCTACAAGAGGCTAAGAGCACAAGTGGAGGAGGACAAACAAGAAAACCTTGCAAAGGAGGAGGAGGATGAGGATGAAGTCGATGTATTCTTGATGGAATCTACATCCTCACCAACAAGCAATAGCAATTCAAGAGACAATTTGTGGATCGACAGTGGGGCTAGCTCCCACATAAAGTGGTTTGGATGTCCACTTTAAGCGTGGTGTTTGTTTCATCTTGAAGAATGATGTTTGCATTGCAAAGAGATCTAAGCATGGAAGATTGTTTAAGTTGGAAGCAAGTGTTGCTTTTGAGAGGGTGAGCTTGTCAAAGGAGGAGATCACTCAAGAGGAGATCTTGGCAAATTGTGATCTTGCTTGCATTGAGGAGGAGCATCAAAAGGAGGAAGATCTTGTGAATCAGCCTCAAAGCATGAGAGTTCCAAGGAAGTCCTCAATGACAATGCCCGAGTCATCAAATTGCTATGAGGTGACTTGTTTCTTACCTATAAAATTCATGGTGTTTATGACTTTGCATGACAAGACAATGAAATGGGATGTTTGATAAGACAATTTCATTGGATAACTATTTTTGTAATAGTTTGAATTGAGTCATAAAAGATAAAACATCATTTGCTTTGGAAATCTTTGTGTCCACATGCTTTGTGCATGATCATTCCAATGTAAGAACCAAAGATTATCCTATTTCAATGATAGGAATAATGGTACTTGTTTTCCACCAAAGAATTTGTCAATGGTGGAAATGTGATCTTTCAAGAGAGGAAGATTTGTAAATTTGAAGAAGCACCTTTGGATCAACACCTTATTCAATTCATTGATGTTTTGGAGTCAAGTCAAGTGGAGATCAAGCTCAAGACACGAGGACTCCAAGAAGAACCTTGAGTATCAAGATGGAGGCATCTAGTCTCAATCATATGGATCAAGCAAGGCAAGTTGTCTTTGCCAACATTATGTATGCACTTAATAGTTTAATTGATGTGTCTTGAAGTGCACAAAATGCCTTGGAATCCATGGCTTGGCATGATATATAGTTTTTGAAGTGTGCTACATGTATACAAACACATTTGTGGAACATCTTGTAAGGGATCCTTTAAGAGGTGGTGAAAGATCCTTCATGGACATCATTCTCTGTTGGAGTTTCAAAAGTTCCTTGTTTTTAGCTGGATTTTTTAGACACTTCTAAAAGCATTCATTCATCTAGCAAGAGAGTTGTAGATATATCAAGCTAAATTTGAGGAGGAGTGTGAAGAATTGCCAAAAATTGTCTAGCTTGATCAAAAACCATGAAGAATAGTGTAAATCTTGTACATAATTGGGTTCCACGCATGTATGGCCAAAATGCCATGTAGCAACCCACTCCTAATGTAGGTTACATCAAGTCAAGAGAGTTGGTCATGTCTAATTGGTGGTCATCCCTACTTTATAGGATCTACACCTAAGTTTAAGGTGAAAATTTGACCAACTTGCTACCTACCAAGCATAACTCTAGGATCTAGGTTAGGGTTTCATTTTAGTGCAAGAAGAGTGAGCTAACTTCCTTATTACATACTGGAAATCCACCTAACTTCAAGAAGGAAGACAAATTTGCTATGTATTCCAAGCTCCCATAGTGAGAAAATAGAATATTTTTGGAGCTCATTGGCAATCTCAAGCTAGTTCACTATGTACATTGAGTTTCTGTGATCCAAATGAAACCAAATCAATTTCTACTTGTTTCTCAGGTTGAAGGCCATACTACAGCCTGTAGTACACACGTGTGGTCTTGGATTTCAATGTTGATCAAATGCTTTTGATTGTTAATGCTTGTTGTTTGTCAAATTGCGAATCTAGATCAACTTTTTGATGACTAGTTTTCTGATCGATTGTTAAGCAAGCATCCAATCACTCTTGTGGATCTTTTATAGATACATTTATGGTCCTAAAGTACAGTACTTTCACACCATATACTAGGGGAATCATAAAGGTTCCATCTGGTATTGAACCAAGAGAAGGTAAAGAGGGGCTCTTTCATAGCTGAGAAAACAGAAGAGTAGGAGATCTTGCCCGTTTTATCTAAAGCTTTGAAAATCCATTTATTATCACAGTCATTGACATAAGAAGTGGAGAGGGGGCCAAGATCACCATGAGTGAAGGCAAAGGACAAGAAATTGGATTCAAGAGAGGAAAGGCCAAATTCCTAAGACGGGAGAGGTTGAGCGAGTAGATGGAATTCATTATATGCTCCCACTTGACAATACCTTACGCATAAGGTTAAGGCAGATCCTTTCAATAATGGCAAGAGGCTTGGAGTTAAGGGTGATGGCTTTAGAAAACCAAAGGGATTCAAGAGGGGAGATGGAGTTACCACCTATCCAAATGGTAAGATCTCTCATAGACAGAAGGACATTCATGATAGACTTGAAAAGATTGGGCATGGAAGAGGAGACAAGAAAGGGAAACGAGTAAAGTCAAGGAAGTATGAATGAGAATAATCGATAGTGGGAAGAAGGGAGAGGAGGAAAAGTTACTGACATCATAAGAGCCCAAAGTTGAGGAGACGAAAAGTTGGCATGCATCTAAAAAGTATAGTGAGAGAAGTAGTGGTAGGATCGAAAAGCCCCAATCCACCCAGCTTTTTAGGAGCCATACAAATATCCCAATTCAAAAAACTAGGGCCGTTATTCCACAAAAACATTCTGAAATATTTTGCTATAATGAGGGAGCAGGAGGGAGGGAGGAGCTAGATAAAAAGAAAATGCGTAAAGTAGGAGGAGATGATGTGCTTGAGGACGATAAGCCTGGCGGGGAACGTAGGGTCAGAAGAACTCCAAGACAAGATTTTGGTTTTGATCTTATCGATAATCCAGTTAAAATGGTCTTTATTAGAATGGGAAGCCCCAAGGGGAAATCCAAGGTACTTGAAAATGATGTCGTGGAAGAACATTCAGACCAAGCTCAAGGCACCAAGGAGGAGTGTCATCATGGGAGAGGACAATGAGATCAGATTTCTTGAAGTTAATCAAAGAGTCAGAGACAAGTTTTAATTCTTGGAAAAGGAGGGAAGCAGAAGGCTGGTGTAGTTCAATGATACAAGCAAGGTCATCTGCAAATAGTTGGGGTCCGAGAGGTACGTTGCGAAAGACAAAAGGACGAAAGATAGGCAGAGAGTTAAGTTTATGGAGGAGGAAGATCAGAGGTTCGGTAGCAATAACAAAGAGGTAGGGGGAAAGGGGACAACCTTGTCTTATACCACATCTAATAGGGAAAGAAGAGGAAAGCACTCCCTAAAAAAGAATGGAGGAAGACGTAGAGGAAAAGATGGCACGAATAAGATTGAGAAGATAGTTGGGAAGGCCGAAAGCAAAGCAGCAAGAAAAGAGATAATTCCAGCTAATTTGATCAAAAGCTTTGTCAAAATCGATCTTAGTCACAAGAGCAAGATAATGGAACCAAAGAGAAGAGTCGATTGCACACCAAGCGTTCAAGATATTATCAAAAATGGATCTGCCTTTGATAAAACCAGATTGACTTTTGGAGAGGTGGGAGGGGAGGAGTGGAGCAACCCTTCTAGCAATGGCTTTTGCGATAATTTTGTATGAAGTGTTGAGCATTGTGAGAGGATGGTAGTCAGAGTGTATGGAAGGAGAATCAACTTTCGGGATCAGTTTGATAAGGCCCTGAGAAAAGGAGGAAGGGAAGGAGCCCGAGGATAACGTAGTGTTAATTGCAACAAGAAGAGAGGGGCCGACCAAAACCCAATGTGCCAAGAAAAAGTCGGGAGTGATGCCGTCAGGAGTGATGCCATCAAGGCCAGGAGTTTTGTCTCTATGGAGGGTTTTAAGCGCAACAAAAAGTTCATCTTGTGACAGAGGAGAAGAGAGGGAGGCGGAGTCACCAAATGAGAGAGGAGAGGGAAAAAAGCAATAAAGTGAGATGTTTGTCATCGATAGAAGAATGGTAGGCGAAATGGAATTAAATAGAACTGAGAAGTGAAGGAAGAAGGAATTGCAAATGGATTCAGGAGAAGGCAGGGGAGCACCATCAACCACAAGGACACAAGAGTCTTCTCTCCTGTGTTGAGATATGAGCTTTCTGAAGAAAAAAGTGGAAGGGAGGTCTGCATCTCTAAGCCAATTCAGATGAGTCCTTTTGCGCAAAATAACGGCTTTAGAGTGGTCGAGAATTTTGAGTTGGTTGGAAGCAGCAATGAATTCATCTGCACGGAGGGAGGGGTCGTCAACAACAGCCCTATCTAGAGATATGGAAGAGAGGATACATTTGAGGGAGAACTCAAGATGAGAAGTAGAAGAGGTGGCAAGTTTCCCTTGTTCACGGATGAAAGAGCGCGAGCAGTCTATGATATTTCCAAGGTCTAAAAATTGGAGATTTTGTTAGCAAGTGCAGAGCGAATGTCTTTCTTCCAAATGAGCGAGTTGTTTATGATGAAGACAGAGTGCCTCTTAGTGGATTTGACAGGGAAGAGTCTTAAACACAGGCTGACAGGGAGGTGGTCCAAAAGAGGAAAAAAATGAATAGTTGAACAAGAGATAATATTAGCGCAGTTCCCTTTGTCAGAGATATAGAACCTGTCGAGTTAAAAAAAAGGGGGGGGGGGGGGAGCGACCATTAGTCCAAGCATGAAGTCGTGGGGAGTTACAAAGAGAAAGAGCATCAACGCATCTAAAACCGTCAACCAAACAATCCCAAGCTCCTCTTTCAGCAAATGAGATGTGATTAGGACCGTCTGGAGGGTGGAGGTACATGTTGAAGTCTCCCGTAATTATCGAAGGAAGAGAGTTGATCGGGGAGATAACATTTCAAAGATCAGCACTTTCCAGAGGAGAGCAAGGAGCATAAACATTATAAAAGATGTTGAAGGAGAAACCACATTTGGAGATGGTGCAAATATTGACATGACCACCAGGCAAAGAAAAATGAGAAGCCAACTTCCAGTCACTAGAGACAAGGGTGACCAAACCGCCACGGGTTCCATCAGCAGGAGTAAAAGAGTAGTTGAAGTTGCAGGCAAAAGACTTAATTAAAACATCGAGGAGGAAGACACTAAGATTAGTTTCTTGCAGGCAGACAACCAGATTGGAATGACGAATAGTAGAAAGGTAGCGATAAAGAAGAGAGTGGCAAATAGGAGAGTTAAGGCCTCTTACATTCCAAGTAATAATGTTCATAATCACAGTGATAAGGGGAAGATACAGCATGTCCACTAAGAGTACAAAACAAAAGGAAGAGTGACAACCTGAGAGAAATATCCCTTTCTGTTTTGTATTACTCTTGCGTAGCATTTGAAGTTTGGGCTTTAGCAAGTGCTAACGCCTTAAGAGAGCTCCGAGGAGAAACCTTGTTTGTTTGGTTTTGTCCCATTTATGTAGGAGGCCGTTTCTCAGCTTCAAGAAAAGATATTTCAGTACCCAAATTCAAGATAAACGCTCCCTTCCGAATTAAGACATCTTCCTGCATTGCAAAATCGTCCGAAAATAGACTTCCATTAAAGGCAGAGGTTTCGGGTGAGGGGGAACAGTCCAAGTTGCAAGTTGCATAAATTCCACATCTCTTAAGCTGAATGATAGAAGGACTCTCCAAGTCAGAAAATAGAAGATTATTGTTGAACTCACCATCACTCAGGTCAGTCCTGCAAAGATTATTGTTGAACTCACCATCACTCAGGTCAGTCCTGCAATAATCACTGATGAAAGCTTTGACATGGGAGCTGGGAGGGGAGATATCTTCATTAGAGGAACTTTCCATCCAATTGGCATTGCGAGGCCCGCCCAAAATAGGGATACCATAGCCCAAGGGGGTTTTGGTAGAAGCTAAAGAATTCAAACGAGCAGATTTCTTCTTGTTAACAACCACCTGAAAAACGTCGGAGGGAGTGGGGCAGGGAACGTCAGGGCTCGGAAGTCTTCAAAATGCAAGCATGCGCATCAATCCATAGGTAGCATCAATCCATCACAATGCCTCATGCTCAAAACAAAAAAAAAGAGAAAGCAAATGCCCGAGTCAAACGATTTTTTGTTGACCACGGGGCTCTTGCCCCCCCCCCCCCCCCTCTCTCTCTCTCTCTCTCTCTCTCCGTGTCAAGAGACCAGGAGACGAGGCTGTGGAGCCATACTACGTACTCCAAGAAGAAGACCAAGCAAAAGAGAGAGATACTATACTCCAAGAAGAAGAAGAAGCAGCAAGCAAGCATGTGATATGTCTATCCACATCTGACAGTTTCAGACTCTTTATACTCTTAAATATCTGATCAATGTTGTTGGGTTGCATTTTTTTTGGGCTTCTGTGATGCCTCTCATTTGGAAGAGGTGTGTTCAATTCTGACCTTGTTTTCAAAAAGTTTTCCATGAAATTATGTTGCATTCTTAGATAGATCTTGTTTGTTGCAATAGAGATTGAAAATGTGGGTCATTTCATCCAAAGCTGCAGGTTTGATGCTGTGTCTTTAGCCATTGAACTAGTTACTGAGACAGTTGTTTGTTTTGGAAAAGGTTATTGATGCAAGGCTGAAAGATGGGGTTCAAGAAGAATTTTGGAAAAATCAGTGCTGATTAGTCTGCAAAGAATTGCTGATTCTCAGTGCCGATTTGAATGAAGAACTTATTCTCCACTAGATGGAAGCCAACCTATGTATTGGCTTGAAATTCCAATTCAATCTTTTTGTTGTTATTCTTGCAAAGAAGGTGATCTGTATGTTGCCTTAGAAATACGGTGAGATATGCATTCATAGGGCGATTGAGTTGCTCTGGTGGAGTTATTGAACAGAAACAGTGGGCTTTTTTGAAGAGTCAGAGATGAAGAGAAGCTGGTCTTCTTTTTCTGAAGGCCATAAGCCGATTAGCGATCAAAGGCGTGTTGTGTCGGCAGCTTTGTTGCAGCAGCAGAAGCAGATCCTTCACTCTCAACACTCTCGTGAACTTAACAGTGCCTCGGTTTCTCTTCCGCAGGCTTTGTCAGATGCATGCGCTTCCCCTGAGCAACCAGAAAGCGCTTCCGGCGCAAACGGATGGAAGGAATCTCCCTCAGAGAGCGCCAATTCAAGGGAAACATGGCCCAAGGATGCAGCCGCAGCAAAGGAGGCAAGAGCAGACAAGGATGCACGAGCAAAGGAGGAAGACCAAGGGTTTGAACAAGCAGTGCTTCATCGTGTGGCAAACACGGATCGGATCCAGCTTCGAGATATCGCTGGAGATGGACTGGATATATTAGCGGATCGTATGAGGAATCAACCCGAGGAATACCTTTCAGAGCTAAAGTCAGAACTAAGGGACATGCTCTCAGGCTCAGGAGGGTCTCATCAGCGAGAACAATTTTCTTTGCTTAAAAACCTTGTACAAAATAGAACAGATCTGACGCCTGCATCGCTATTGCGGGCGAATCGAACACAGCTTGAAATCATTGTAGCTATAAACACAGGAATCCAAGCGTTTCTTCACCCTGACATTGTTGTGACACAATCTGTTCTGATTGAAATATTTTTCCAAGTCAGATGCCGCAACATGGCATGCCAGAGTCAGCTGCCTGTGGACGACTGCAACTGTGATGCCTGCACTGCGAAGAATGGATTCTGCAAGGCCTGCATGTGTGCTATTTGCAGCAAATTTGATTTTGATGTTAACACATGTCGTTGGATCGGGTGTGATGTTTGCTCTCACTGGACTCATACAGACTGCGCAAGTAGGGTTGGTCAGATTGGTACGGGCTCAAACCAGAAGGGGAAACCCCCTGCCTCAGAGATGATCTTCAGATGCAGAGCATGTGGATTTACATCCAAATTGCTGGGCTGGGTCAAAGATGTTTTTAAGGCTTGTGCTGCTGATTGGAACAAGGATGATCTAATGAGGGAATTGAATTATGTACGGAAGATCTTTTATGGGAGTGAAGAAGACTATGGCAAACGTCTGTTTTGGAAGTGTGAAGAGCTTCTTGAGAAGCTGAAAAATGGGATAGATCTTGGAGCTGCATTTAAGGAGTTGGAGCATTTTTTCCAGGGTATGAAATTCACTATGATCTTATTTACTTGGATATGCCCTATGTGTTTAACCATAGATTGTGCTTTATTATCATTGCTGTGACTTCTGTGCATCTTACTCACCTCAAACCTAACGTGACATAGAGGGCAGATTGGACAGCTTTTTTCCATTAATATACCTTACCCTCTTTTTTGGTTGGGCAGAAAGTCACCAATTTCAGGATTTGCCAAGAAGAATCAGATTTTTAAAACAAAACTGTTTAACACCAGTCCAAACTGTGAAAATATCATTGAATTTCTGCTTAAAATTTGAAAATGACATATCTAAGTAGCCAAAATGAAGAGAGAGAGAGAGAGAGAGAGAGAGAGAGAGAGAGAGAGAGAGAGAGAGAGAGAGAGAGAGAGAATGTCAGCAGTGATGGACAAAAAGGGTTTTGTGCATTGTGATTGGTCCACGTGTGATTAGGGTTTTGACCAACTCAAGCTAACGATGTGTGTTTGATGGACACGTGTCTTTCGATTTATACCATAAAAGTAATGTCATTTTGATTGAAAGGCTATATATACCATGAGTGTTCTGGAATTCTGCAAAGTGTGACCTTCAAGATGAAAAGCGTGACAACGTGACAATTTAGGGTTTCTCTGAGATTAGGGTTTGGGGGAGGAGAAATAGCTATATATATATATAGATAGATAGAGAGAGAGAGAGAGAGAGAGAGAGAGAGAGAGAGATTCATTTGACCTTAGGTATGTGGTGTGAAATAGGTAGGTATCTAATGTCTCATAGCTCAGAATAGAGAGTTGCCACCTTACATATTACTAGGTTGATGGATTTCCAACCTCACATAAACTGTGACTCTGTCCTATCAAAAATTTGGATCATTATCTATGAGTAGTACAGTGAAAGGTCAAAAGTTACTAATTCCATTTTGATTGGAATAGGAGTAAGTTTGATCAAGTTTTGAGTATGAAATGTTTGTATTAAATAAGCCTAATCTTAGTTTAAGTACTAAGATCAGAGAGAGGTTGATTGAGTGGAAGAAATCATGTTATTAGTGGAAATTGGAGAGAGTGAATGTTATTCGTCTTAGTGATTTTCCGGATATGTTACTTACTCATGAGAAATAGAAAATCTTTTGTAGCTGACTTACAAGATCTCGGTGAGCTATTTGAGTAACATATGTGGATTTAGTATGAATCTACCAAATAGAAAATGTGTTTATGTGTTGGGTCATAGTGAGCTTATTCACATATGTGCACGACTAATCTTGTATGAATCTACTGTGTATTCTTAGTTACTAGGGTTATTTGGTGCACTTAACCTAGTCAATGAACATAAGCATATGATCAAGTATTGTTTTGACAGATACTTGCAAAGTTAACAAATCTTTGTATGGAAGATTTATGGATTAACTTATAAATGATTTGGGTAAGGATCTTAATGTGGTGTCATACTAGTATAATTGAATTCTTCACCTATACATTTAAGATTTCTGAGTCATTGGCAATTAACTTGAGAAGTTGATTACTCTAGGATGAAGTTAATTGGTAGAACGATCAGTGTGATGTGGAGTCACCCAAAACTGATGGTTTTGAATTATATTGCTTGTAAGACGCATGATTAGTGAATCATCTGGGTTCATTGAATTTCAATTATGTGCATTAGATATACTGCATTCTGGGTATAGAGTATTCCTTAGTTAAGGAATAAGACTCAGATCATTAATGATTGTATCCCAGAGAGCTCAATTGGATAGTGAATCATAATGAATCCGAGAATAATAACTGAATTGATATTCAACAAGACTTTGGGTATCTAGATTTAATTATAGACGGTAATCTAAAGTTTTTGTAGTTGAAGATGATTGTCCATTATCATTTTGGTATGCTTTTTTTAACATTTCACACTTTGACTGCTCAGTTTTGAGATATTAATTTGATGTTGCTCAGTTGTTCACTTTAAACGAACACTGACTAACAAATTTCTGCCCAACTGCATAAGAGGGTGCTTCATCCCATTTTTACCTTGTGTTTTGTTTAACGCTTGAATATTTTCAACAAACTGACATTGGCACCTTTAATTTTTGCTGGCACCATAGGTGCCAAATCAAACATAGCAAAGGCTCCTATATTGGTCCTGTAGCAGGCTTGTGGTGATCAGATAGTGTTTTTAGCGCAGGTCATGAGGCACTCTTATAGTAAGTATCAATAATGAGTATCTACATGTACTCGCCATATTGAAGTCTTGTTCAAATTGAGCTTCTTTCCTGCCATTTATTGATATCTATTCTCAACAACTTATTAATGTCCAGTCTGACATTTTAGACTGGACAGAGCATGTTATAGTGGTGATAATTTTATCTGAGTGTTAAGCCTCACTTGCCATTAAGCTAGGGTGTCAAGTTAAGCGAGCCATTTTATCAGGAGCTAGCGCCTGAAATTATGGATGCAATGCAGCTGGCTTGAGCTACTTGGAGTCGCAGCATCTTTACTGTGTCAACTCATAAGTGTTGCTACTTTGCTCAAGAGCCTTAGTTTTTTTCTTTTGAATTAGGAACAGCCAACAATATTCCCCTTCAGGCCTGTCAACTATCCCTTTGTCTTATAAAAAGTACCTTTGTGGCAGCATTGAAAAATTGCTTTGGTTCTAGCAGCAGTTAATCATATCTTATATTCTTCATGCTTAACAATCTTTATGTATCATAGATGGAAGGACTTCTAGGCCAAGAAGATTGGGACTAGGGAGGAAGAAAAGGTACAAAGTTTGAATTCTCTCTTGTTGAACAAAGAAAGCTTTGGAGAGATCAATCAAGTTAAGGCTATTAGCAAAGCTCCATCCTCCTATAGGTGCAAGCTTGTAGTACTTCTAGACTATTGAGTATATATCAAAATAGTAAGCACTAGTGTCTTAACATTAACGCATATACCTAAAGGGTCTCCTTCTTTTATTTCTTATCTCCAATGATGCCCATGGTACAGATTGTCTAGAACTTGATATATGATATTTATCCCTCGCATGCTAATAAATAGAATTGAGTTTTGTAGACTATTTCATCAGGCATAGGTTATATACAGAAAGATCCATGTAGTCTATTTGTAGGCAGCAGCTCCCTCCTGGCATTTGGTCCAAGCTATGTATGCTGAAGTTCATAGTCTAAGTAGGATTGAAGATTGCACGGCTTCTTTGTTATGTGGAGTACTATCCTAAACCATAGAATTAATGAACCATGGGCGGTTCACCACGGTTTGGCCAGAACCGTGGTGAACCGTGTAGTTATTACATAGAATTAATGAACCGTGGGCGGTTCACCACGGTTCTGAGAACCGTACGTTTCTCAAATTTTTTTGGCTAGAACCGTGGTGAACCATGTAGTTATTAATTAATTAATTTTTTATTTATTTTTAGTTCATTTTTTATCAAACAGTAATTAATTGATTAATTATTTATTTATGATAAACCGTACCACGGTTCAAACCTAAGGAAGCGGATGGTGGACACGGACGCGCGTCCGGACGCAGACGCGGGTGCGTCCAAAGGTCCTGACGCGTCCGCTTTCTTTTTATTTTATTTTTTTTAAAAAATTTTTTTAGTGTATTTATTCTTAAAAACTAAAAAAAAAAAAAAAAAAAAATGGACGCATTCGACCCCACGTCCGGGGGTCGGACGCGTCCGGATCTGGACGCGGATTGCCTGCGTCCGGCCCGGACCCTCATGTCTGGAACTTCAAACATGAGGGTCCGGGCCAGATGCGGGCAATCTGCGTCCGCGTGCGACCCCCGGTCGCGGGGTCAGATGCGTCCATTTTTTAAAAAAAAATTTAACACTAATTTTTTTTTTAAAAAAAAAGGGTGGATGTGTCCACCCCTGGACGTGCCCCTGGTGCGTCTGGCCATGCGTCCGTGTCCACCATCCGCTTCCTTAGCCACGGTTCATGAACCGTACCACGGTTCACCCCACGGTTCTGAGAACCGTGGGTACTATGAGTTATTAATTACTTAATTAATTTTTTAATTTTTTTTAGTTTATTTTTTATCAAACATTAATCAATTAATCAATTATTTATTTATGATGAACTTGAACCGTGGTACAGTTCACCCCACGGTTCTGAGAACCGTGGGTACTATGTCCTAAACTTAGTTGCCCGTTCCAGAACGGAACGCGTTCAAAACGCGTTCCGTTCCGGAACGGACCCTCAAAAAATAAATTGAAAAAATACGTTTTTTATACAAAGGATTTTAACACTTTAATATTTAATCCGTTCTCTTTTTTCTTTGAGGCTTTACCTGATAATTCAAATAGCGCACCACTAACGTCATACTGATGAGGGAACACTCATGTGCTAAGATAACAGAATTATTAATAATCACATGGCTCTAACTTCGAGCGGATAAATCTGAGAGAAGAGTTGGTGTATGCAGCAGGGTAGCAGTATGCAACGAATGATCATTCTCTTGTGAAATTGAAGTGACGAACGAGAAAAATGATGCTAAGAAGCGGAAAAATGTCATACAAAAGATATAGTTTACTGAAAGAGGTTGGTCAATTATGTTCAAGGATAGCATTACCTTCCAGCTACAGAATCTATGATGACATGTGCATGAATGATTGGCAAGAAAGAAAGCATGAAAAAGCCTTGTATGACATTAGTGGTGCGCTATTTGAATTGTGTGATAATTCTGTTATCTTAGCATATCAGTGTTCCCTGCTCGCTGTTGTGAAATGGTGAAGTCGCGGGCCAGCAGGGTGTTACCTCGATAGATTTTGCGGAAAACCAGCGTATTATGTTTTTTTCTTTACATTGTAAATAAACTCGTTCCGGAACGTACGGAACGGTACGTTCCGACCCATTTTGGTCGGGACGGGCTTCTAAGGTCCTAAACATAACATCGATATATTATTTACAAAAAGATCCATGTAGTCTATTTTTAGGCAGCATGTCCCTCTTAAAAAGCCAGTTACAGCTATGCCTGATCAGGCCAGTAGATTTTCAATCCCAGCAAATATTCCTCTTAAACGTCTGCGATTAGCATCAAATGGAAAGCTGTGACCGGTAGTAACATTGACACTGCTGTGTCTGGTATGGACTACTTCAAAATAAAGGATTAATTTTGCACGTTTCTGCACCCTTATTCAGAAAATCATTCCTTTATGTCAGAGTTTTCTGCCAGTTAGCCTGCAAGTTTTGTGGTTTTCTTTTTCTGAAACTCATGCTCACATTTGCATTCTACTTGTCTTTTTTTCTTCCACAGAGATGTTAGCAAAGGTGTATGCACAAAGATAAAAATACTGCTGGTATTGTGTGAATGAAAAGCCTGAGAATTTCAACTTTGTTTGTTTGGCTGCAAGATTATGATGACGTTGGGTGTCACCAGAGTTGTGTGAATGGTGAGCTAGTTGAGTCTAACCCTTAATCTGCAGATATGGAAGTCAATACTGGTGATGGCATTGAAAGTAACGATGACAAAATAGTTGAGCCACGGGATGCTTGCAATCGTATCACAGAAGTGGTTCATGAAGCCATGCAAAAGATGGAGATAGTTTATGCAGAGAAATTGCTTGATGTTAAGAGGGCAAGGTTGACACTTGAGATGTGTGATAGAGAATTAGATGACAAGCGAAGGGAGCTTGGGGAATTGCAATTTCAGAGGCAGAATAAAACACAGCAAATAGAAGAACTACAGACAATTGTAAGGTTGAAGCAAGCGGAAGCCGAAATGTTCCAAAATTGGGCCAATGAAGCACAACGTGAAGCAGATAAAGCGCAACGAATTGCACAAGCTAAATCAGAAAAAGCTGAAGAAGACTATGCGAGCAGGTACCTAAAACTTCGTCTCTATGAGGCAGAGGCAGAAAGGCGATGCTTATTTGAAAAAATTAAACTGCAAGACTATTCGAGAATGCAAATTTGATCCTTCAGAAATGCTTAGCATGTGGAAAATTTAAATTTTTTTAAATCAAGCTAGTAGCCTTTCAGCCCAAGACACTCAACAACTCTTAGGAGTTGCATTATTAGATGAGCAAGAAACGATCAATCTAAAATGATCACAACCTGCTTGTCAAATGCAACACATCCTGCCAGTTGTTATTATAAAAGAGAATATATACACTTTTGTCTTTCTTCTTACTAAACTAAATATTGCAGATTCAAAACGATTCAAATGGGTTTATCATCCTAGATCATCTGTTGATGTGGAGAGTATTATTGATTTGATTGCAACTTTGTAGCTTTTGATTCTGGTATTCATTTGTTGGGTTTTTGTTTTTATATGGAGCGATTCTTTCAAACCCTTGTCTTGATACAAAATTGTTAAGTAGCCAATTGGAGTTGGTAAGTGGTCGATCCCCCTGTCCCTCCACAAGTTCTCCCACCCATGGGCATGCAAGAACTAAGAAAACATTTTAGGCAAATAAGGATTATGTTTTTTACCCTTTAGCTTGTTGATTTAAAACAAGTATGTGTCAAGTGTAGTTGGGTAGCTTTGTCCATGAATAACAATCTTGAAAAAACTTTGTATGAACACTTTCTGTAACAAATGCTGCCCTTATTTAGGAGTAATGACTTTGATCAGCTGTGTGTAGTGCTTCCTTCAATTATATTGGCAACAAGATATGATCACGGTCTATTGGCCACGTGTTTCTAACTTTCATGTTCTCCTTTTCCAAAATGATGTTGGAATGTAAGAATTTAAGCAATCCTTTTGGCATTTGGCCCGAGTTGTCAAATGAGCCTAGCTCTCTAAACCTAATTAAATTGGGATGAGAAAAAAAACTAGTTAGACATGCAACCAACGACATGACATATATTAGAACAATTACTCACCCATATCCACCACTAATAGACCCAATATGGTGCTTCTTGTATCGTAAAAAATTTCTAGCCATGAAAACAAAAGATAGAAGACAACTCTCATAAAAAATAAGCTAGGCCTACCAATCGCTTGCAAGTTTGGCTTTTCTTTTTCGCCAAACATACTCTTGTTAACCTCCCAAGGATGGCTATTTATGCTTTATGACCATTCCAATTTTTTTGTAACACAATTTTTGTTGGAATAAACTCTAATACAACAAAAATCTCTCTCACAAAAAAGAAGAGAGTAATGATTGCTAAATTTAACTTTTTGTTTTTTGTGAGTTTCCATTTGCAATATTGTTGTCTGCGGCCCTTCCATCAGCGAAAGGGCGTGATGGAAGGGCCGCAGACAAGGATCTTCCCATTCACAAATTTCTTCATGCATCTAAAAGTCTCAGCCTTGATTTCACATAAAGGAAATGCTTGTATAGGGCCCTTCCATCGTCAAAGGCCTTAAAAGGGACTTATTCCTCACTAATTATGAGAAATATTCTTTACTATAGGGTTTAGCCCCCTGCCCGAGGCCAAAAATATTTTTTATTATAGGGTTAGCCCTTGCCCGGCGCCGAACTCAATGTAAAGCTCTTGATTTCTTTTTCCCCAAGCAAGCTAATAGGGCTTTATGATATACATGCCACATTAAACCTTACATAGCAAGTTAAAAAAAAAGATATATATGGTGCTTATTAAAAGTTTTGCTTTATGCAAGGGTTTTAGCAAACTCGGTTTAAAAAAACAAGGGTTTAGATTTCCCAATCGCCTAACAATTGGCAAATGTAACTTTTATTTTTTTGATGAGAGTTTCCATTTGCAATGTTGTCATTTCCAATAAGTCGATTTGAGAAGCTATCCATATTTGGGCACACAAAAGCTCCAAGAGCAATCACAAAAAAATGTCCAGATCTTCCGATCATCTAGTGATTGTCAAATTTCATTTTTGCACTTCATCATCTATCTCACGATTTCAAAATCTCAGTAATTCGTGTCATATTATAACTCTATTGCCACAAGTCGCAAGCACCAGCCCCAAATTCAAGGGGCACGTTATAAAATGTCTACAACAACAGTTAAAGATGGAATTCCAACCACAACAAACCTTAACGAAAAGAGCCAAAGCAATTACTTATTCAATGGCCTATCATGTACTTTTAGTACATCAATGCTTATAAATGTATTAAAATATTCAGTGTAAGCTTTGTTAGGCCCAAAAGGAGCTATTTGTCTTATGAATAAGGCGGTTCCCTTTTTATGCCTCTAAGTATTTAAAATAAGGATAATAGGCCAACAAGGGCCCAAGTACACTTAATAAGGCGTAACAAGGGCTAACTATCATTCAAGATAGTTATATTTAGTTTAGTTAGGGCATTGTCTATAAGTAGGCAAGAGACATCACTGTTGGAATCTTTTGGCTCATTTGCAAATGAGTGAGCTTAGCCTCCTCTTTGTGAATGTGAGCCTTGAGAATAGAGCTTACTAGGTCTCATGTGCCCAATCCACATGAATCTCATTCCCATTTTGTATTGATTTGCTTCCACTCTGATTCTAATTGATGATTCCTTGGAGCTCTATTGTGATTTGTATTTTATGGCTATAACAACATGAATGCTATGTTGTTATCTTGATCTTACCTCTAGTGTCATTACTGTGGCTATTAGATTGGGTTTGGCAGATGACATTTGTGGTATTAGAGCCTAAGATCACTTTTTGAATTCCCAGAATGTTTCGATTCGATTTCATACTTATTAATCTTTGTTTTTGTTATGGATTTCTCTTTTAGATCAGTAGGCCTTTCTCTTAGCTTTTGGCAGATATTGATTTTTTTTTATTTGGAGATATATCAAAGTTATATTTCCAAATCTAGTTAGCTATAGTTTTGTTATCTGTTGACAAAGTTATATCTCCAAATCTAGTTAGCTATAGTTTTGTTATCTATTTTTCTCTATTGTTGGCTATATTTTGGGCTGTTTCTTCTGACTGCAATTTCATAAATTTATATATCTCTGTCTCAGTTTTAATTTGAATCCAATTTGATTAAGATTTGGCAAAGTTATTGAGATTTTTGTGGAGTAGGTTCATTCTTTGTTTTTGGAGGAAAAATGGGAGAGAAGCACTTCACTTTTCATTTTTGAAGCTTTGATTCAGTTGTAAATTTTTTTTCGAATTTCCTATTTTGAAGTTTTGGTCTTTTTTTTTTTTTTTTGCAAACACTCGCCACTGTGGCAGCTCAAATATTTTGCAAGTGATTTCTGGTTTTTTTTTTATAATTTTCTAATATTTACAAAAAAAACACTCGCCCACACGTGCGAGCATTCAGAGCTCACACGTGCGAGCACTTTAAATTCTAAAAAAAAGGTTTGTCCTCAAACGCTCACCCAAAGGCGAACATTCAAGCCTCTCTCTCTCTCTCTCTCTCTCTCTCTCTCTCTCTCTCTCTCTCTCTCTCTCTCTCTCTCTCTCTCTCTCTCTCTCTCTCTCTCTCTCTCTCTCTCTCTCTCTCTCCGCTCTCCGCCTCGTGTTGTGCAAACTTGTGCCACTTTTTTTGGAAAAATTTGTAGGATATTCTTTGTGCATAGAGCGACCGGTCGTGTTTGCAAAAACAGTTTATTTTATAGTTTTTAAATGTTTTCTACGCTTTTTATTTTTTCATCAAAGTGACGAGAAACCTTTTTTATAATCAAATTCTAAATTTTCTACGATTCTTCAATTTTGTTACGAGCACTACAATGCTTTGACAAAATAATCTTCAAATCGACAAATGTTTCATGGATTCCAAAAAGATTTACAATCCACTTAATGAACTCCATAAGAACTCCTGTTTAAGTTACCCTATATTTTTTTCATTTGAAGTTGGATTCCGCTACAGTCAAAAGCAAAATTGGTCAAAATGCTGAGCTTGAATTGTGCACCTATCCATACTTTTGTAATCATTACTTGATTTATAAAATTTTACCCTCCCTTTTCCTAAGTTATTGCATTTTATAGTTTATATTCTATTTATGTGAACTTCCTTGTCTTTTTCGTTTGAGCTTGGATTTGAACGTAGTAAAAAGCAAAATTGCTCACAATGATATGATCTACAGGTTTAGTACAATCATTGCATAGTTTATAATTTTCATTTACATCCACTATAAGGACCTGACAATCAGTTTGTTCTTTGAGGACTCAAAACTTTTAAGTGGGCGGAGAAGAGCATTTTAGCAGCTTACAAAGCCTCTAGAGTTTCTTAAGAATTAATGTCTCTCTACATTGGATTTTTTTTCTACTCTTTAAAAAATGATTTCTTCTACCCTTTGTGTTTGACTCGGTGGACTTCTATCTCATAGAAGTTTATTACTTTTTGATTTGCGAAATGGAGTTTGATCCTGATTATGACTATGAATATGACAGTGAATTCGAATACGAGGATCAATCTAACTGTGACTATGAAGATCAGTATCATGAGCAGAACAATGGTGAATTCAATTAGTGCAGACAACATGTGTCATTTGGAGATTGTATGGAATAACATGGCAAACATTTTTGTGAGATTCATCTACCTGCGCAATCTAGGAGTTTTATGGATGATGAGATGACGTAGCTTTCCATGTTTGCTAGATTCCACTACCTCTTCCCTTGCACTCTCCATGAGTTTAGTGTACCATTAGGGTAGCTTCCACTATCATGTGATCCACTTCGAGGTGAATATGTATTCCAAGGAATGTCCTTTTCTTTGCACCTATCACCTAGCACTTTTGTTTTTCTTGTAACAAAAAGCTTATTCCTTTTCCATTTAGTCTCATCAATGGGAGGTGCTTCCACGTTTTTATCATGTGGTCTTGAATGAAAATTTTATATGTACTTTATAATGGAACTAAATCGGCTCAATGTATCAATCATGAAAAATTGAACGACTCTTGATTTTGTGTCAAGGTTTTCGTAGTAGATATTAGAATATAAAATTCCAATTAGATTTTGCTATATTCTCAAATGTTACAGCAATTGACACCATCAAGACTATGTCCATATTCTTTGTGAAATTGCTCTTCTCTATGACAACCTATAGTAACTACCCCATATGGGACATTGTTCATTGTATCGAGTTCGAATAGTAGTTCCTACTAGTATAAATAACAATAAAGATCATAAATTATAGCATGGAAAACAAGAACAATTACACAAAATTGAAATGGATGAACTATGCTATATTCTAAAAATCTAGAAAATTTGAGAGAGAACCTAAATGTGCAAAACTAAGTGTTGCATATATTACCTATTGACAATGCTCTTTTGCAAAGAAAAGATGTCCACTTTGTAGTTGCACAAAGAAACCTTAAAACTAGGATAGTGATGTGAATGTGTGTGTGTGTGTGTGTGTGTGTGTGTGTGTGTGTGTGTGAGAGAGAGAGAGAGAGAGAGAGAGAGAGAGAGAGAGAGAGAGAGAGAGAGAGAGAGAGAGAGAGAGAGAGAGAGAGAGAGAGAGAGAGAGAGAGAGAGAGAGAGAGAGAGAGAGAGAGAGAGAGAGAGAGAGAGAGAGAGAGAGAGAGAATGGAAAAATAGGGTGGGTAGATATGTCAACAAAGGGAAGACTAAGTTCAATAGCCTAGATCAGATGGTATTGGAAATTAAAATACAAAAATTGACATGACATCTCATCATATGCAAAATCTACTTGATCATTTGTAATTCATGTGAGTTCATGCACATGCCACACCCTAAATGAGGTTAATTAATGTTGCACAATCATCAATTAGTTGAGTTTTGAGGAGAGTCCAAGAAAATTACTAAAGCATTAATTTAATCCTTCACATGAAATGATATAACAATATACTAAATCGACGTTATCCAATATGTGATATCAATAAGATCTTTTTCATATAGTATTGGCATATTCATGAATATTGTGGAGTGAACATGTAGATGCATGTGCATTTGTGAGTGAGTTGTATATTTAGAAAAGCTTTATTTTGAAACAAAAATTGTAAGTGTTACAATTTAGTAGACTTTTATAAGAGTTTTACTTTTAACATAACATCAACATGTTCTATTAGAGGTAAAGTTTGCAATTAGCAAGACAACCGAGTGTTTTTTTCTTTTCTTGTCTTGCATGTCCATGCGCACATGAGTGAATTTGAACCCCATAGCCTGAGATGAGGAGAAAAGTATTACAATCGATTCTATTGCAAATGTATGAAGTAACAACTCTAATAACATAATCTGAAAATAATCAACATCACATTTAAAATGAAATTGACACCTGACGGTCGGATGCAGAGAAGAAAATCTCTACCATGCCAAAATAATCAGCAACTCTAATAGCATATTAAATGCTTCAGAAAATGAAGATCAGCTCCGACATAGGAGAATGTATCATTTGAACATGCGGAGCCTGTACGACATGAGCAAAAAAGACATAGTCATAGGTCTCAAGGTTTCAAGGCCCGAATTGAGTTCTACGAAGCTTGTCAGAAAGGCAAGCAACATCACAATCCATTCACGTATGAGGCAAGGAGATTCTTGAGCTCGTCCACTCTGATGTCTGTAAACCAATGAAGATGGATTTGCTCTCAGGTTCGAGATACTTTATGATGTTCATAGATGATTACAAACGGATGACCACGATCTACTACTTGAAGAAGAAATCCGAAGTGTTTGATTCCTTCAAGAAGTTTGTGGCATTCGCAGAGCGAAGATACAGATCCTTAGATTTGACAATGGAGGTGAATACAAAAGCACAGAATTCTCAAGATTTTGTGAAGAACAGGGGATAGAACACCAGTTCACTCCTGCATACACACTAGAATACAACGGTGTGGCAGAAAGAAGAAATAGAATGCTAGTCGAAGGAGTCAGATGCATGATGGCACAGGCTCAATTGCCAGGTCAGTTCTGGGCTGAGGCAATAGCTGCAGCTGTACACCTACAGAACAAATCTACAACGACAATGCTGGAAAACAAGACACCATACAAAATGTGGATAGGCAGAAAGCCTGATTTGTCATACGTATGGGTGTTTGGGTGTGAAACATACAAGCACATTCCAAAAGAAAAAAGAAACAAGCTCAATGACAAATCTGAGCAAACAATCATGGTCGGCTACTCAAATGGAACACATGTGTACAGGCTCTACAACCCAACCACGAAGAAGGTTGTTTCGAGCATAGATGTGAAGTTCGATAAGTCCACATACCCTGGACTAAAAGACAAAAGAGGCCATGAGATCTTCACACTACTGCCCATTCAAGAGGGAGATTGAGGACATACATCAAATCAAAATGCAGAGCCCCAGACTCCAGAGCAGCAGGAAGCAGAGGATCGACCCCACGAACAACAAATGTTCGAGCAGCGACGAAACGAACCTCGAAGGTCAATGAGACAAAGGAGACCTCCAGACCGCTACTCTGGCAATTTTCCATGGAGTGAAGACACGTAGTTCGAGTACTGCAGCTTCACAGAAGAGCCAGCAACGTACCAAGAAGCTATCCAGAGTCCAGAGGGAGAATTCTAGAAGCAAGCAATGTCAGAGGAGATCGAGTCAATGAGGCGAAACGAGGCATGGACATTAGAGCCACTGCCAGAAAATAGAAAAATAGTTGACTGCAAGTGGGTGTACAAGAAAAAGCTGAAATCAGATGGCACTATTGGCCGCTACAAAGCAAGGCTTGTCGCGAAGGGCTACACGCAGAGATATGGTGTTGACTATTTCGACACATATTCGCCCATGGTGAAGATGACAAGCATAAGGCTACTCCTTGCATACGCCACATAGTACAATCTGAAAATTCACCAGATTGACGTGAAAACAGCTTTTCTCCTCGAAGATCTAGAGGAGGAAATCTTCATGAAGCAACCTGAAGGCTATGAAGACCCCGACAACAAACAATATGTTTGTCGATTGTAGAGCTGAAAATGAAGAAAAAGGATTCGAGCTGCAAAGATGACATCAAGTCCATTACTGGAGGATGTACAATAGCATGCGGAGCTGCAATCAGCTGGATATGCAAAAAGCAAACCTTGGTGGCTCAATCCTCTTGCGAAACTAAATATGTCGCAGCTTGAAAGGTCGCGAATGAGGTAGTGTGGCTACAGATGATGCTGGAGGCAATCGGGATACCACAAGGAGGGCCAAGCATGATAATGATGGACTCTCAGAGTGCCATCTATCTGTCCCAGGATCACGTCTTCCATTCCAAGACAAAGGACATACCTCTGAAGTACCATCACATTTGAGATTTGATCTCGAAAGGAGAGCTCCAGGTCCAGTATTTAAAATCAGAAAATATAATTGCAGATTTGCTCATGAAATCGTTCGACAAGCCACTCTTTGCCAAGAAAAGAAGGGCAACTGGATTAAACGTACAAAGCTGCAAGGTTCAAGAGGGAGTGTCAGAAATGGTGAACTCATGCAACTTTGCCGCAGCATGAACAAGAAACAAAGGTCGAACAAGAACGATTCATGACAGTCAACATGTCTTTGACTCGAAGCACGAACGAGTCACAAATCATTCGTGAATCGTAAACACACCTCCAGGACCGCAAACCGCAAAGGGGCGCAAAACGAAAGACTATGAAAGAAACAAAAAGAACGAAAGCAAATGGGAGATTACGAAACAAACAAAGAAGAATATTTCACGCTGCCAGCTGGCAGCTCAATGGGCTTCACGCCTAGCTGAAACGAATGGCAACGACGGAGACTAACTAACTAGTGGATTAGCGTTAACTAGCCTGTGATTCTACATTTTAGCTATCTTGTAAACTTCACACAGTGGAGGTAAAAACGATCCTCTTTGGATCATAAAAATAAATAAATCTGAATATAGAAATCTGTAAGAGACAGAGAGAGAGAGAGAGGTAGCGAGTAGAGCAGAAAAATACTAGAAACCATAGTTGTGCATGAAACTCTGCCAACAAGCAGAACACAGCAAAAGAGTAGAGTGTCATTCCACCAACGAGCCAGACACTAACGATCTCGCTCTAAAAACTAAACTGATAATATAGTGGCTCTATTTTCGTGCATCTCCTTATCTTGTGCTATCATTTGTCTTGATTGCTAGAATAGAATGTGTTCTATGATGTGTGATCGCGTGTCTGGGATCCTGTAAACAACTTCCGTGCTTCAAAGACACAAAATGGTTCACGAATAAGAAGAAAAAGATGAAGAGGGATCCACCTCGCTTCCACGACAGCTATGTCAATCTAACTATTCTACATGAAGTTCTGAATGGAGTTCTTGCTAATACTCCAAGACTTGTATGAGTTTGTCCTTAATGAGGTGGAGGAGCCTCAAGGTGGACAAGATTTGCAAAGGTACAAGACGACGACAAGTCTTGCTCTACGTTGTATTAAGATGAATATAAGCAATGAGCTACTAAGAGAGGTAGTCTCTTGTACTTCAGCCAAGGAGCAATAGCTTTCACATAATCCCTCCAAATAAAATAAAAGAATTAGTACCTCCTGTAAGTTAAGGTCAAGTGGTACTCCTCTAAATATAGTGATCAATAGGTCTGAAATTAAACTAAGCAATCTTTAAACAAAAATAGATAGCTAATGAATAGAAACTCAACCAAAAATTCAAAAAAACCTCTAAACCTAATAGAAAAAGGATCCAGTGCTCTGATACTAAAGTTTTCATTTTTAATTGTAGAATCCTAACATTTAATCAAATTATAAATATCAAATAATCATGGTAAATATAAGAAATCAAGAAACTGGACAAATCGTAGAAAGCTTCATGAATTAGACAATTGTAGGTAGATATCTCCATGATCATTTATTACATTAGAGCCTTAAGTTAGAGCATGATTAACCTGTCATGTGAAGGAATTGGCACATGAACCACCAAAGGCAAAAGCCACAACTCTCAAGAAGAGAAGCTCCTAGTTCTCATAAGGAAAAAATTCAACTTTATTAAGTGTGTAATAGCTCCCATATTTAGCATGACCTCAACTATTTATATTGCACCTTTGTTCCTCTCATATGAAACTGGAAAATTATTAGGCCAAAGTGGGCCTTCCAACCAATATTGCACATCCCCCATTAACAAAGATGCCTCGAGCGAGTGCCTAAGCCCTTTTCTTGACTATCCCATTGAACTAGTACTATTATAATCTAGCCATGGCTATATTTAGGAACATTTAATATTAGCACATGGCCTAATTACATGCATGACATGACATTAATATTGATTGTTCATTATGCAAACCACGTCACTTCCTAATCATTTGTTGATTAGATTAAGATCCTTCAAAGATATTTTCGACATTCTCCACAAAGCTAACAAGGTCTATTGAAACTCCTTGCAAAATTTTCCTTAACGATGCACGTAAGTTGTCTTTCCAAAAAAATTAGATTATTAGTTAAAGCTTTGATATTATACATGATAATATCTAATACTAACAAGCACCAAGGATTCACTAATAATGATAACGAGCATTATTTGAGTATATTATAATTTTTTATTTGCATTCTCCAAAGTAGAATGATAGCTTCGCAAATGACATTTTGTCACTATATATGTACATTATAAGATTTTGGGTCACATGTCATAATTAGAAATGTCGATCCCAATTTTTACTAGTAATCTTTGACACTTGTCACATATAACATGAAGTATATTTTGAAGCAAAATCCACATCGCAAAGCAAAATAAGCATAGACTATTGGAATAAGTATTCACAAGCATGCACACAATTATATTTAGTCTACACATCTTACTGAATCATGCACACATCACAATCTTGGCATAATGAAAAACATTGATCAAGAACCATCTTGCATTATATGTCACTTAGTTCTATGGAGGCTAATGATAAAATATGCATGATGATAGCAACATATCTCTAAATCACATAAAATTGACATGGATATTGTGTGGTATTCTCATCCATATATTTCTCCACATTGAGTGAACAATTATGTATGTTATTGGATGAGTATGACCTGCCAACATATCTCTCCTTTTGTAACCTTTATGACATTTTTATATAGTGACAAATGTCTACTTTAGCTAGATTTTTTTCTAGCTTTAAGTGATATCCTACTTGTGAATTGCTTCTTTTCAATGGACCCAACATTTACTACTGTCATGAACTTTAATCAAGAATTTTTTGTGTGGATTTTGATAAAAAATTCTTGTAAAATCAATGTAATTATTTTCGCATGACGGGTTTTGTCTACTCTAGAATTATAATTTTGAAATCATATAGTATTGATGGAGCATTCTATAATCTTGAGATCATTGCATGAAAAAAAAAAAAAAAAAAAGATGCCCTTTGGACCTTTTTTGCTACTTGAACTAAGTTAAAGGCTGCATTTCAAGGCCTCAATTCTTCTTGAATAAAAGTTGGAGTTGTTCTTTTAAATTGTTGTTTGAATGAATATTGAAAGTTTTCTTTTGGAGTCATTATTGTTGCTTGCCCTTCAAGGTTGTATTGGCCCCTATGTGTAAACAAATGTAAAAGTTGTCCGTAATGTGCTACTTTTGGGTGGGTCTTGTACCCATGTAAGTTCTCACTCGAAAAAAACAAATCCATCTAAATTTTCACAAAAAAAAAAAAAATCCTAATAGCTTAGTAGTTATGCATATTAAAGTGCATTGTGTGAAGTCTTTAGATCTGAAATGGCCTAAAGTCCAGTTTGTAGTTTATGTTTTTAAAATATTGTGAAAACTTTGAATTATCATCACCAACAATATATTTGGCCATTAGGAGAATTGTTGCTTGGAATTTAGAAATAATTGTTTTTTATTTCTTGATAGTTTCTACAAAACTTGCTAAAGATGTACTACAATTTTTACCATCCAAAAGAAAAACTAGTTTTTTTAAAGTTTTTAAATATTGTTAATATTTTAAGGTATCAAAAGGTCAACACATACATCAACGACAAAAATTTGAGTATATTGTGAAGCAAGTATTTTAGATTTCTTCATAATGAGTCATGAGATAAAGATAAGAAAATAACATCAATGCATTACTATGTTAAGCAAACAAATATCTCAAAATAGGGAATATGAATAATATCAAGATTTGAGATTTTGATTTTTTTTTAAAAGGATATGCTTACACTACTCCACAAAGTTCAAGATGTACCTCAAACCCCCCTAAGGTTGATATGTAGTGCTACTAAAAGGATATGCTTACACTACTCCACAAAGTTCAAGATGTACCTCAACCCCCCTAAGATTGGTATGTGGTGCTAGTAAAAGTTAAATTTTACGTATTTGACCATCGTAAGAGATCGAAACAATTTCTTTAGTTGTTATTGTATATTTTCAAAAAGCTTGAGATATACCCCAACCTAGTAGCAAGTTCTAGGCAATGTACAATCTTCTACATTCTCAAATTCTACATATTGGAAGCTAAGAAAAATAAACTACAAGGCCATCTACATCACATATATGTACTTCTATACATGGAAAATAGTGAAAGTACATTCAACATTTTCATTTTGATGAAACTACCTAATAACGATCTATGTCCACTCTTGCATAATGTTTGGCCCTATGGACAAAACCTATTAGAATGCAAGCACGTGGAAGCTGCATGAGCTATTTTTGGAGAATATTAAACATTTAATGAATATGATGGAATAGCCTACTACACACCCAAAATAATAAGTAAAAGATCACTACAAAACAAGAAATAAAAAATAAACAAAGTTTGGTTTATCATGTTTGTAGTTTTAGAAGAAATATCAATGAGGTTGTTGAATTGGTTTTTGAGTACGCTAGGAGCAAGCTTGGCATTTGCAAGCTGCAATGTGCGTCAAAGGCTATTTTACCTTCAAAGAAAGGCAAAAATTTCAAAAGCATGTCACATGAATGCCAACTTAAAATTTTTCCTTCCATTTGAAAGGTAACACTAAAAAGTCAAATGTCATGCTAATTTGATATTTTTTAAAATTTATTGTAAAATATATATGAATATATGTATATAAGTGGCTGAAAGGTTCATACCTATTTTATTTGAAAGGTACCTTTGCATTACACTTGTCATGTGAAAAGTAAGAAGAAAAAAAAAGCCCATTGGGGTGAAAGGTAAGGGTGCATGCCAAATTTCGAGCCTGGCTAGGAGATGACAATGCCAATTTAAGATACTTGATGAGATGATGATTAGTTTATGTTTATCTTATACTAGTTTTAACGTAGGAGGTTAGATAAATGGGTAACATCAAAGACTATGTTATTATTAAAATTATATGATGGTGGCCAAACTCAAAATCATATATCTAAAATAATAATTAGAAACATGAGTTGAAATGCCATGCTTACCAAAAGTCAAATTATAGAAATGTAATTCAGCTATGAAGGAGTGCCATTACAGCTAGCAATATTTACAATTTCTCTGTCATTTTTTTTTTCCTCTCGAATAAAATTGACCATAGATCATAGACTTTTTACAAAATACAGAGAATCAACAAAACTTAAAGAAGCATAAGCTTATCAGCCTTTTTACAGAGGAGTAGAGGGGAGATGTAGAAATCACCATTCCCAAGTTCTCTACTATTTCTATCTAACCAAATGTGCCACAAGGTTGTGATCCTAATACATTACCAGAAGGAATTGCCCTTTCCATCATCAAACGTAATATCATTGAGCAATAAATCGGAGTGGCTGAATCTCTTAAACCTGGTGTGAAAAGGAGCAATAAAAAGGTAATCATTTTGGAAGACGTGTGCATAGAATCCACTGATCAATTTGACAATTGGAGAAGTTGACAAATTGGAGAAGTTGACACACTGGAGACCATCATGAAAAATATCAAATCATCATTAATGAGTGCACTTATGCTCAAGCACTTTGATACCCATTATAGGATTCAAGTCATCAATTATGAGAGACAAGAATTGTGAGCCCTTGTGATTTATTGAATGATCAAAGTTTTATTGTGTCGTCCCTTCTGCACCTGTAACAACGTCATACAATTCTTTAGCCATTAGTACAGTTTTCATCTTAAATTTCCACAGATGGTAATTGGCTCCATCAAGCTTGTCCATGATAGGACTGACTTTCCCTTGGGAATCCATGTGGAGGAATTAGTCTAAGTGATAGGAGAAACTATCAGTGACTTAAGTATGAAAATCTGATACTGAAAATACAAAACAAGAAAACAATTACTCTATTGGCTACTAGAGTCTTGTACTGTGGAAGCTTATCAAGCTATGAAAATAACTCTGATACCATGTTGGAGAGAGGGAAAGTTGAAAGGTGTCATATGTTAGAAACAAAAAATTAGCTGAAAGGGGTAAGACGAACACAAACAAGAAAAGAACTCGAACAGAAATTGTTTGTGCGTAGCGGAACAAGCTACACGACTCTCTCCGTAAGCATGACTATGCCTATCAGAACGAACAGAACATTAGTGATGGAAATCACGGTCATTCTCGATTACGTAGCCAAACATTAATGAATGAAACACCAAAAGAATAATTTGTCGCGAATAGCAAGACAAATTATATGTGTCGCAAAGAGCTAGACTGTGCTCGACTGATAATTAGTCACGAAAGATTCGCAAAAGACAAGACTAAATGTTAGTCGTCTATTACCAAAAAGAGCAACTAGAAAGATCAGACAGAATGAATAATAAGCATAGCAATATTAACACAGATCTGAATGCAGAACAAAGAGCTGTATCAGATTAAATATATCAAGTATACATGTCAATAATGCGGTAGAGCACAAGACAATAGCGGACCGAAACTGTGTGCTCTACGAAGCTTGTTCAATCTGTAAAGGAATGAAACCTTATTACTGACGATAAAAAATCAATGCATGAGACATCTACTTTGTCTATCTCGCAGATAAGCTTCTGATGCTCATTTACATACACTCTCCTCTTCTAATCTTATTCGTTAGGACTCAATCGTCCAACATTCGACCTATCAATCAGCATGTCACTGAAAATGGTATTCAGTATCTATATATATACATAATGTTACAGGTGTGCAGATGAAGAAAGTACAGGGTGGATGTGTTGTCTGTAAGAGATCGTGGGTGGCTGCAATTGTTGTCCAGTCTGTTAGCGTAGCTACATGGGGTGAGCGTGAAGAGGGTGTGACGTCAGCCTTTACTTTTCATCTTTTCATCGCCTATGAGAATTTGCATGTTAATATGCAGACTGCACGACAACGGGAGTAAATATGCAACATGAATGGAGGCAGATTAAAAATGGGATTTGGGAGTACAGGATACAAATCCAACAGAACGGGCTACTGAGCAATCTTGCGGCCAAGTAGTAGCTGGGCAAACACTGCAGGCTCTAACTTATCAAGTCACGCAGTTGCAAAAGGAGAGAGAGAGAAAAGAAAAAGTAGAGAGCCAAGCCCTTCAAGACCAGCTCGATAAAGCCAATATGGCGGCTCAACAACAAGATCAGCTCGTGCAAAACCTCAAATTCGAGCCTGATGCAGGAAAGAAAGCCTGGCAGACCTACCAAGCAGATCGCCAACACCTCGTGTTGAGATCAAGGGAGATGGAGCTAGAAAGAGAGACTCTCAAAACCAATGAGAGGTCTCTAGAAGATCTCATCTATCACTTGGAGCGCAGCATCTCCAAAGAGAGGATGACAACAACTAGAGAGTAAGAAATGTTCTCATCCAAGCATGCTGTCATGGAACTTCAAGTCAAGCAATCAGAGCAGCAGATGCAGGCGCTTCAAGCCACCTTAATCAAGTCGTCGTTGTTGTTGAAGAAGAGACACCAGCCACTCAAAGGCTCCAATGAAAGGCCGAGTATTACAAGGACCTTTCAGCTTGGTCAATTCAATTATATAAAGACCAACAAGCAGTCCACGAGAACATGCTAATCACAAGAGATACGGAGGTGACGACCCTATGTGCCACACTCCAAGAAGATGAGCAAGCCCCAAAGACGCAGATGATGAGCTGAAGGTAATCAAAAAATAATTCACCACCATTCTAGAGCTTTCCACTGCTCTAGACAATAATTTGCTTCTTATTTTTCATTATTTGATTAGATTAGTTTTTCTGTCATTTTTCTCTGCCGTTCCCAGCTCCCCCACTCTCAAATTCTAAAATTATTTGCATTTATCAATTTGCTTCGGAGACCAATAAGAACATTTTTGTTTTTGTCGTCCTTACTGTATTCGTCCAAGTTAAGGACTTTGGCTATTTATGTGACATTTTTGGGAGTCCTCTGTTCCCTTTTATTGCTGGCCTTTTAGCCATTATTAATTTCCCCTAGGATCGACGCTTCCAATTGGAGCTAGATCACATGGAAGATCTTCCTCTCTTCATTCCACCCTCGTTTCTCCCTTTACCTTCACAACAAGCACGAGTATGGTATGCGCTTGAGTACAAGCCAACATCGTCACCAAATCCCCCGTCAGAAGCCCTCACAAAGCACATCAAGCATTGTCGCACAACCGCCGCTACCCTTCCAGATGCCCTCCGCATAGCTTACAATGAGCTTCGCGCACTATACTACAATTGCCATCGGTATCACTCCGCCACCCTCATCCTCTGCTACAATGCAACAATGGCACACTATAACGCCATAGTCCAAGATCCATCCATGCACCTTTTTTGACTTTCCATTCATTGAATCCACCTCCCCCATTGATTACAAGCAACTCCAGCTCATGTTCCCCCATTTTGACCTCCGAACTGGCAGAGACCACACCTTCGACCAAGATTTTCAATACGTTGCCCAGGCTAAAGCCACCACCTCCACATTCCAACGTG
The DNA here is from genome assembly GCA_029204225.1 of Diphasiastrum complanatum. NCBI lineage: Eukaryota > Viridiplantae > Streptophyta > Lycopodiopsida > Lycopodiales > Lycopodiaceae > Diphasiastrum > Diphasiastrum complanatum. The sequence goes on from CM055099.1 coordinate 16,906,414, forward strand.
ACCCCACCATATCTGAGATGGAATATGCTTTTCTACCTCACATTACTTCACCTCATGCTACTTCTCTGCCTCTCACTACCTGACCCCGCGCTGTTTCTCTGCCCCCTACCACTTCATCTCCTCCAAAAACAAACCTTCCATCCACCTCCACCGTCACTCCCCACTCTGATGACACGGTGGACCTGCTGTGGTACATCAATATTGGTACCAAAAGTTCTATATCGTACCTGATGTGGAATAGTCAGCACTCTTTGTCAAACAATATCCAGATGTCACAACAACAGGCGGCTATACATTATCAGGCAAGGTCGACGACCTCCTAAAGCTAACGTCAGCCAACTTCATAGCCCTTCTGCATCCTCCTAGAATGGCAAAAGGCCCTGAGCTCATTCAGGTATATCTCATGGCTCCGACGACAATAAGGGCCACCAATCTAGCATTTTATCCAATGCACAAACGAAGAGTGTGGACAACATTGAAGACCACAAGCGTCAGGGCCTATAATTGGCCCATAATAAAATTGGCACATGGTTAGAAGACATTGTGAAAATTTGGCAAAATCTAGCTTGGTTATTTTACAATTATTGTTTATGAGAAAATCTCACATGTGTGGAGCATGTTCCCACGTGTGGAAAATAGTCAAAATAATCTTAGACATGTTGAGTTAGGGGTACTCAAAGTTTTGGTAAAGATCTAGCCAAGTGTTCGATGTTGATTAGTCCATTTTTGGCATTAGAGGCAAAATAGGCTTGTACACATGTCAAGACATGATTAGGTCAAAAGTAGGACATGATGTAGCTCGAGTTAGTTAGGCTACTTACATTTGTCAAGCTGAGGTTGGGAGTGTGACTCATCACTATGTGTTGGCATGTGAGTAAGGGTCCAATCAAAAGAGAGATATCTATCAATTTGGCCCAATCAAGTTTGAGGACACATAAGTCACTCAACCAATAGGATTTAAAGGAGGTAAATAAGGGGTCCAATTAGGTTTCACTCCCCTTCACCTTGGATTACTACTTATATGTGACTTAGTTCATTTGTAATTAAGTTTTTTGGAGTTATGAGATTTCTACACTATTTTGGTCAATCTTGAGTTTCTCTCTCTAGCCGAGTTCTCTCACTTGGTTTCTCTCTCTACTTGAGAGGAGGGCATTTCCACACTTATTTTTTAGCTGTACAAGTATCCACACATGTGAATGTACTTGTCTTGATGATTTATGCATGGTAGAAATTGCTCTTGCCTTAGATTTATGGAATAGATCTTGATTTTCAATCTATGTTTGATCTATGTGAAATCACCACATCTTAGGAGATCAAAAGCACACTTCGTGGCATTTCCACACGTGTAAAATTCAACATGGTATCAGAGCTAGCCTAAGATATCCATGCATATGTCAAGTTTGATGTGAAAATTTGCCTTGAAATCAAGATTTTGAGAGTGTAGATGCATCTCCTTGTCTATCTTTGCGATTTTAGGATAAAAAAGGGTCATAATCATTATGAATGCACCTGATCTAGTACCATTCGGAATTCAATGCTCAAACACGTGTGCAGTACAGCCAACTTTGATGGTTTGCTTCTCCTCCAAGTTAGATCCAAAATCTATGCTAGATAGCTTGTTAGAAAGCTAAAAAAGTCTAGTTTCTGATGCAATTTGTTCCAAACAATTAGATGAGCCAACCAAAAGCTATAGCCTTTTGAATGAGGCTAGGTAGGGCACATAGACCTATATGGACACTTTTGATTTGATCCATATCTTGCTTGTTTGATCCAAAAACTTAATAAGAAACTTTCCAATGTTAGCTATTTGAGATCTAAACAACTTTTTGAGGTCATAGCCACATAGTTTTATGCAATCCAATTGTATTTGAGTCATTTGTGGATTTTTTTGAGTGTCTTTGTGTGCTTGAATCAAGTTGACCCAAACTTTTTCCTTGCCCCATCTTGGGATGAGAGTTTGATCTAGTTTGAGAGAGATTGGTAGAGCTAGTGAGATAGGTCTCACACCAAGCTGCAAGATCTCATATTGGAGTTGGTAGTACACGTTTTAAGAATCCATTATTGAGAGAGAAGCAACACCTTTTGATCCATTACAGGACATCTTTTTCACTTTTTATGGCTTTCATAGGTTCCTTCCTATTAGAGTATTGAACACCTCCAATATTCTATTTGGAAGGTGAGGATGGAGTCCATTTTGGTGCTCCAAGATGTGATGGAGATTGTGCTAGGACTTGAGGAGGAGCCTCAAGTGCTCCAAGAGGTCCAAAAGTACAAGAAGAGGGCAAGGATGGCCCTTCATATCATCAAAATGAATGTTCCTAATGATGTGTTGAGGGAGATTGTACCACATCCAAGGAGGCTTGAGACACATTGAAATCCATCTATGATGGAGAGGTGAAAACATACTTCACAAAGGACAAGCCAAGAGGAAGGGGCAAAGAGAATCATCAACATTTCAAGAAGGACAAGTCAAAGGAGGAGAGTGATGAGGAGTCATCACAAACATCAACAAGTTGCAAATTTAACAATAAGTGTTTCTTTTGTGGTAAGAAGGGGCATTTTGCTTCTAATTGTTTCAAGAAGAAAGATGGTGATGTAGTAGCAAGTGGGACTAGATGTGGTAGTCTTTTCAAGATTGATGCTAATACTTGTGGAAGTTTGGTGTTGGGGGTATTCCCAACAAAGTGTAAATAAATAAAATCCTCCAATAAAATGTGTTACGAGGGCATGGCGTCTTGCGTGTATAAGCCCATGCTCAATGAGCACGCAATTAGAGTTGACTTGGGCCTTGGAATTAAAATAAAATCAGAGGCCCAATGTCATTTTTTTAACTTAGAGATCACTTTTTAGAGTTGGGTCCAAATTGGGACTCACATGAATCTTGTGATTTCTAATGTACTTTTTGTGGACCCTTGGATCAAGTTGGGTCCAAGATGAATGGATAGAATCATTGTGAATATTATCCAATAAGATTGAGGGGCAAGGGCCTTCCCCATTTGTACACTATTTTCATGCTCAATGAGAAGGAGGAAACTCTACCATTTTAGGAAGAGAAGCATCCTCATTTGCTATTCACTACTTGCTATTGCTCTTGATTGTGTTTTCCATTGCTTTCTATTTCCATGTTTATTGTTTGCCATAGTGAATGCTTTTCCATTAGCAAGCATAAGGAGCATTTGAGCTAACCTCCACCCTCACTCTCTATCTCTCTCTTTCTCTTCCCTTCTCAATCTCTTCTTCTCCATTCCTTCTCTTCAACCAAAACCATGATGAATGCTAGTGTAGAGGAGTAGAGTTAAAGAGGAATAATATAGTGGTGAGTAGAGTTAAGGGAGAAAGTAAGAAATTAACTAAAAGTAGCATCTATGCATAGTTAGGTACCTATCAGTGATCTAACCTTTGTTGACAGGCGGAAGGGCTATACTACGAGAGATCTTCGACCCCACAGTGGCGCCGTTGCCAGGGATAGGTTTCCACTAACTAGTTTAGCTGCATTTTAGCCATTTTCTTGCTTTTTAGAGTAGTTTAGGTAGATTTTTGGAGTTTAGAGCTAGTTTTCTGTATTTTTTTTGTGTTTGGACTGTTCACAGCTAGAGGAGGGGGTGTGAAGAGGGTAGAGGAGGCCCTGAACAACCTCTAAGGGGCTTGAAACCCAAACCAACATCATCCAACAAACACAAAAAAAATACACCAGTCTGTATATTTGGAGGGAAAAAGAGCCAAAAAAAAACTCATCAGATTTTATATCTCCATATCAATTGGGAATTAACCCTTGCATGACTGGCAGCAGCTCCAGGGTACTGTCCAGACCTGCATAGAAGCCTACGAGAGTTAGTTCCAAAGCAAATTGTAAAAATTAGAGAAAAATCATAAAAATTTCAAAAAACCCTTGAAAAAATTCAAAAAAAATTCAAATCTTCATAAGAACTATCGCGTAGATCCCTCTGAAGTTCCATCTCAGTGAGACGAGACACAGAGAAGTTTGCGGAGAAGCAGTTTGATGATAAAGTGTGCCTGTACCAGTGAACCCTCGCAGACAGTGAAATTTTTAGTTCTAGTGGTCAAGAACTCTCGTAAAGATTCTGAAGTTCCATCTCAGTGAGACCATGACACAGAAGAGCTTGTGAGAGTTAGTTTGATTCCAGTGAGCTGAAAATTGGATTTAAGTGCTAAAAAATCATAAAAAGTGAAGATCCAGCAAATCCTTCCAGTAAGAACTCTCGTAGACCCTCTCAATCGATTCAGAATGTCAAATTACATCAGTGATGAAGCCTGCGAGAGTTAGAATGAAGATCTGGTAAAGATCAAGCACAAAAAGTGATTTTGAAACCTTGCAAACAGTGAAATTTTCACTTCTCTGCGAGAGTTAACTCTTTCAGAGAATTCTATAGTGAGATCTGACCCAGATCCAGACTACTGTGAAGCTTGCGCGATTTACTTTTTCAGAGATATGAAAGATAGTCAAGTTTTTACCTGCAAAAACAGCTAAAGAACCCTCACACAGCCAGCCCTCACACAAGATAACCCTCGTAGACAAGATTAGTGAGAAAGATGTGCATTAGATCCAGCTACTGTCAAAATCTCAGATCAATCAATGCAAGGAGTAAAAGGGTTATCAAGGAAGAAAACCACCGTAAAAGCCGATCAGATCGATCAGATCCTTGAAGATCCAGAATGCATCCTATTGTATAAGCAAGTTCCAATCACTTTGGAATCCACCATCGGATGAATCTGAGATTTGGGACGATCAATAGCATGAAGGATAGCAAATCAGGCACCACACCTTCCCAAATTAGTAGTTGTGCAACAAGAGGCAGAACCGAAACCAGCACCAATGGATCCAATGGGCCAACCTGTACCTGTCGAACCCTTGCATACAGTTCGAAGAGCACACGGATGGAGATATCAAAATACGATGGATCATCAGATCCATCTGATTTCTCCAGATCTACGAGCAAGCTTGTGAAATCTATGGCGAACGGACACCTATAGAGAAGCTGATATTATTCTCTATGTCCTTACTTGCAGTGGATCGGGATTGGTTTTTAAACTGTCAGAGGAAGAGAAATCTACCTGGGAAGCGGTTAAAGCGGCTCTCATTATGCGCTTTAAACCAAGAAAGTTCATGGAAGACCCCTTTCTCCTGTTGAGCAAAGTCAAGATGGGAGAACGAGA